>JAUJPO010067723.1:0-12161 GCA_032270745.1 Tiaropsis multicirrata
GCACTCCGCTCGCTGCGCTCGCTCCGTGCGTAATTATATAGAAAAAGGATTTTATTTGCTTTAAAAAATATTCTCAAAGGTAAAAAAAGGTGTTATTTTTTTCTTCTGGCTTTTTAAAAATATGAGTGCTTTTGAAGAAAAATATTTTTGACAGAACTAATAATTTATTCTGATTTATTCATATTTTTCGATAAAAAAATATTGAGAAATTTTGACAAGAAAAGTCTTTGAAAAAAAAGAATTTGAATTATAATTTTCAAAAGGTATAGTGTGAGCTGCAGATCAAATCTGTGCGTGGCTGGGCATACCAAAACCTTCAGGTTACAGCCAAATGTTTATAAAACAACCAAATTATAATTCAAAAAGCCATCTTTGTATCTAGAAGTCCTTATTCATGTTTCTATATTACTTACAGAAAAAATTTAGTTTCAAACTTGCGCCACAACTTGGAACCTTTTTCCAAATTCATCTTTTCGATGCAATGATTATACAACCTCTGACGGTTGAATTTTAACTTAAGCTGTAGCAGTGTTTCGTTTTATAATATAAGACCCAATTTTTCATTTATTTTCGATAGGAAAATCATATAGTTAATACTGAATTTGTTTGTTATAACAACTTTGTGACTCTCAAGCCATACCAAAAATCATAAAGATTTCTGAAATGACAAAAGAACAAAAAGCGTCAGTTCAAAACAGATTCTTGTGTCAGTGAATAGGGGCACCCAATCCAGAGCAAATGATGAGCCCCCTTTCGCTACACTGCGTTACCCAAAAACACATTCACAGAATTTGTAGCTGATCCAGGATTTACTCTTTACGGGAAGATACTTATTAGACTGAACACGTGTTGTCCACGACCCTGGACACCGCCGTTCATTGGTGTCCAGTGAGCCCGGTGAGACGCCCGGTGGGTGTACAGTGGTATTTTAGGTTAGATCGAAAGCACTGTACAGACCCACCGTATAAACCCACCGTCCAAACCCACCGTACAAAATACCGTACACAGAAATTACCACCGTGGGGAAACAGCAACCAATCGACTACCCACCGTACAATGTACGGTGGTAATTTTTTTGTACGGTGGGACATGTACGGTGGTCAAAATAGGTTAGGCTCGATCCACCGTACACCCACCGGACGTCCCACCGTACACCACCGCGCAATGTACGGCGGTGTCCAGGGTCGTGCGAGAATGGGCTATATAGCCTTCTGTATAACTTAACCAAATAGATAGATAGATATGGTCGACCTGGGGTATGAACAGCCCGTAAGGGTAGGTTTTTTAAGATTCTGACAAAAACCAGGTAATACCGTAACATGTTATAGGATGTTTCTGTATCTATCCAACAACAGTAAAATGTTTGTCAACAAAAGCCAGCAGAACCTTACTTTCCTCCAAGTGTAAGTGCAGAATAATCTTCTCAAGTGCAAGACTTTTCAGAATAACAACAGCTGTCAAAAAATCTGCAACTTTAAGCTATTTTTTTGAAAAATGAAAAGGAAAAAATGTCACTATTTTTTCATTTTCAAAGCGGTTTTAATTTTTTTGCCTATGAAACTTTTCCTTGGGTGCAGGATTTGATTTTGTCGAAAATAATCTCAAGTGCAGATTTGCCATCATCTGAAAACTGGAACAAAAGCAGGGCTTTGATAAATAGGTTGTTCAAAAATACTTTTCTGTGATTCTAGAAAATAGGACGTAATTTTGAAGTTGCGAGTCAGCCAATATTCCCTAAGGCCAATGGAATTTGCATATGAGTTTAGCATGTCTCAAAAGCACCCGCATGAAAACCCCCCCCCCCCCCCTGTGGACGACACAGATTTTCCAACACAAAAAAGTATTTCAAAGTTAAGTACAGGATTTCCAATGCAATACCAGTTTTTGGGTAAAAAATCAGGATTATCCAATACTTGGCAGTAAAATGTATGGAAAATCATGGTTTTTACGAAAAAGTGGAAACCCCTCATTTTGTGGACATGGATTGAGTAAAATGGCAAATTTATTGCAAATGGAAAAATAATGAAAAAGTGTCGTATCTATTCTTTCAACTAGAAACAATGCTAAACTTGTATGTAAACTCGTATGTAAATTTGTCAAATTTATTGAATGTATAAGACAGCCAATCAAACATGATAGACTAAAAAACAGAAGCAGCAGACGAGCCATTTTTACGAAATATCTGTTGGTATTTTCTAGGAGACATTTATTTTCTAAAAATGGACAACAGATCCTTTTTTCTAGGCGGGCAAATTTCTTCAAACTATCTGTTGGCCGATTCTAGGAGATGACGTCATCGTCGGCCGACAGATCAATATTTCTAGATAACGTTAAGGTGAGGATAACAGATTGAGAAGAAAAGAATAAGAGGAAGGGGTGAACAATGAATGGGCGAACAGATAGTCAAATCCTTATTTTATACAAGTGATATAAAAAGAATTTCTAGGAGGGTGAACAGATAGTCAAATCCTTAACTGTTCTATTGAAATTCCAAAGGTGAACAGATCAAATTTTCTAGGTCAGACCATGCGAAACTAGATTTAGATTTTTTACGGAAAGCAGATCCATCTTTCTAGGAATGAGATTATTTCAACTTTAGGCCAACAGATCGAAATCTCTAGGTCAACTATGCCTGGTGAACAGATGTTTAAAAAAAGGTCCTCGCCGGATGCTTTCGAAAAAATACCTTGTATTATTTTTCGTATGCTCTAAGGTAGAAGGATTTTCAGTTATTATTATCATTAGCCTCAAAGGTGCAAAAATAATGCATTTTTCTTGCCATGAAATTTGTATTTTGTAATTTTGAAATTATATAATTCATCGGATTTTTATTTTAAAACATTGTGATTGAAAAATTTATTTGGAGAGATCATTAGATTGAAATTTATGTTTCATTTGAAGATGTAATTTTGTGATCAGATGACAAGAAGTTAAGTGCCATCCTAAATTATGAGAATTTATACACTTATAATCATTCAAATTTCTAAAAGCATAATCTTTCAAATTGATCACTTTAAAAGGAGTTCACCAACTAAGCTCTTAAACTAAGGTTTTTAAAGCATGTGGAAATTATTTCTGGATAAAGATAATTTGTAGTTTAAAAAATTATATTTGTGTCTATTTAAAATAAGAAGTCTGAGAAACTGAACTATAAAAGTCTATATAAAAAATTATTCAAAAAGGAATATTATGAATGATCCTCACACAAACTATCATCAAAATAAACAAGTTAAAATTAAACTGTAAATTTTTATACAAAAGTGTTGTCTCGTATAGTATGAATTGTATAAAATCTATCCTAAAAAAGGAAACTTAGAAATATAGAAATATCGTAATATATAAGCAACATGATGGCTGTGTTGAGCATATTATTTCACTGCATGGTTTCACTACACTACACGACATACGGATGTTGAATTAGAACTAGCTAAGGAAAGATATTATATTTATCCGTAAGTTATAGAATTATAAACCAACCAACTTGAATGGCTAAAAACTACATCATATGCAAATTCTGAGGGAATTTACATTAATGACAGTGCATTGAGTTTTTCTAGTAAAGACTCAATTGAGTTACCCAAATAAATACAAATAAAGTCATTTAAGTACCGGGTGACTCAAAAAAAACTTTGCATGTTTAGCGATTTCTTGTGGCCGAAAAACTTCTTTGATTGAAACCAAAGTCACTGTTATAGAAAGATAATCTAACTTAAATTTTGAGGTATAAGTTTTTAAGTTTGGACCAGTAGTTAAAAAGTTACAAACTTGCAAAGTTAAGAGTCAAAAAAGGGAATTAAATTTTCATTTTCACAATTCATTAATGGCAAGCATTTTTACTCTTTTGGGACTTTTTTATGAGTTTTATGACTTAATCAATGGTAATAAAGTTTTAAAAAACAACATTTTGAAAATGTTAAAACAGGAAGAAAATGGAGAAATTCAAAAATTTTGAAAAAAAATTCTGTGAAAAATGTTAAAAAATGCCTAATTTGATACCCCTTTTTTGACGTGTCATTGCACGTTTTGAAAAATGAATTTTAAATCAAAAAGGTCACAAGCTGGTAACTAATAATTCAAAGTAAAAGAAATTATACCTCTAATTTTAAGTTAGACCTTCCTCTATCACTCAAAAGAAAATTTGCCGTCAAACGTGTGAAGTTTTAATTGAGTCACCCGGTATATAGCTAATTTCCCCTAAAGTTATAAGAGAAAATCCATTGTAGAAATCTTCAAACAAATGTCTATTGATATTACATCAAAAATTTCACTTGTTATATAATTATTTGTTGGATAGTTTGTTTTTGAAAATCTTTCCATTCACTATGAAATCAAATTTGTATGAAATCCTCATCCTCACACTAATGCATGAATGGTGTTCTCGTTTATAAAGTGCACTTCTGCAGTCGTTAATTTCATATACAATTCTGCTTGACAAAGGAGTCATATCTGGCTCTGATGTAGTAAGTCATGCTCATCAAATAGCTGTATCAAAAGCTTCTTTGCTATTGAACGGTGACTGATATGTATCCCGTTTAGGTCTCATAATAATATGTTTTTTAAAGATTTCAGTATTATATCTGTTTCTGTACGATTCATCTGATGTTGCCGGGATGCTATTTCTTTCGAATTCAGAATCTGCATCAGAATCACTGGTAGGAGTACCTTCTGTTGATCTGGAAGTAAGGTCACTTTCTGACGCACCACCTGCGAGCCCTGAATCACCGGCATCTGTCATTCCACCTAATCCACCTGTCAGATCGGATGAATCGAGTCCTCCTGCATATGCTGTTTCATCAGTGGCACCAGCATTTTTTGATGAACCCATCAAAGTGCTCAAGGAAGACGCATCTAGGCCTCCATTACCACCGATGGAATCCTCACTTGCTGAATCTGCAGATTTTGAACCACCAATAAGCGAACTCAAGCTGTCATCCGTAGCTTGAGTTGATTGTTGACTCTCAGCTGTATTAGCATATGGATCAGGGCCAGTGCTAACATCAGCATTTGAGAAATCTGAACCAGCAACCTTACCAGATTTCAAAATATCCATAACGGCATCGGAACTTAAACTGCTTGCTTTTGAAAGGGATTTAGCAATACCATCATCGTCACCATTTGATCCAGCACCAGCAAAAGCAGCTGCTGATTCAGCGCTTTCAGTACCTTCTGATGTAGCAGATTCAGCAGAACTTCCTTGGCTTTTTGCAAGGGCTGCAGTTAGATCATCAGTAGCAGATTCAGCAGAACTTCCTTGGCTTTTTGCCAGGGCTGCAGTTAAATCATCAGTAGCAGATTCAGGAGAACTTCCCTGGCTTTTTGCCAGGGCTGCAGTCAAATCATCAGTAGCTGAAGTAGAGGAACTGGCAGAAGCACTGTTTTGACTTTTCGCCAATGCAGCAGTAAGGTCATCTGTGGACTGTGGATCTCTATTCATTGCTGCAGATGCAGCAGCAGGAGTACCTTCAGTTGTATCTCCTGCATATAGACCATCTTGCTCTGTCATCTTTTTAACTTCGCTCATGTCAGCCTGGTCTTTTAATTTGTCGACAGCAAATTCTTGAGCTTGTTTATCACCAGCTTCATCAGTAAGTGGGCTTTGGACGTATTTAACTTGGTTAGTGTCCGAAGCCAATGGAGATGTCTCCATTGCAACACCGCCACCTAGAGAGAAAAGAACGAGAAGTTTCAAATAACATAGGAAATATAACATGGGAACGAGTTAAGGCACATTTAATGAGGAATAAATAAACGACAAGTTTATTTACATATTTATTTGGTTTACAATAAGCACACGATAAATTTCAACTTTTTTAACCGTCAGAAAACTGATAAAATACTTTTTTAGCTTCTAAAGGTTCCTTGAAAAGGCCTTGGATCCTTGGATTTGCGAGATAACCTCACTTTGTTGTACAACGGTACAACCTGAAAAGAAGCGACTTGAGACTCGTTTGTAGGCCTTTTTTCATTACGCGTTTACATGAAATAAGCTTCTTACCTCCACTGTTCAATTTATCGGTCAGGCGATCCAATAAACCACCAACATCATGTTCTCCAGCTAATGGTTTTGCATCTCTCACTGTCGGGTCACTGGATCCTCTAGATCCTCCACTGGAGACTGGCTTCATCTCACCATTAGCCATCTTCATGACTGGACTTTGATCTCCAGAATCACTCTTCAGTTCTGGGATTTTAGGCCTGTCTGGTCCCAAGGCGATTTCAGCATATGGGTCCTTAGGTACAGCTGGTGCGGCCATTTTAGCAGGTGTCGGTGCTTTAGAGCTCTCTGATTTGTTAGATTTGCTGCTCACACTACTGGACGATTTGGTTCGAGAATCACCAGTTTTGATAAGGTTTGCATTCTTGTTTGCAATAACTTTCTCGACTTTCTCTATAGCCTTGCTTAAGGTAGCTTTAATAGCATTGGCTGGATCGGTAGCAGTCGCCAGATTTGATTTGCTGGATCCTTTCTCGATTTTTAATGACGTTTTCTGGGGAACGACATTTGCTTTCTTTGACCCTTTAACGTCAGTATTTTCAATCAATTTTGATAAACTCCATAAAGGGGAATGTTTTTTGGGTGGTTTTTCAAGCTTATCTTTTCTCTCCTTTTCAATGCTACCCAAAGCTTTTTTAACTGGCAACACCAGATACTCGTGAGAGTCTTTATTAACGTTCGATTTCTTCGCGTTTTTCTCAGACACTTTTGTTACTAATTCTTCATTTTGACCAGGAATAGCACTGACCGCAGATTCTTTGATTTCTACACTACTTTTCTTGGCATTGTCGCAATCAATTTCACCACCATCATCGGGTAAAGATCGTTTGATGCCACGTTCTAATGCGCTAATATCGATGTTTAATCTCCCATTCGAAATTATGCTACGTTTCGTGTTTAATGAAGCTTTGGCAACGCCACATCCTTAAAACAGAAGAGCATTTTTATTGGAGCAATGAATTTTCGGATTGCTAATTTGTCGTTTATTTTAGCATAAAGAAAGCTTCTGCGATAGATAATTAATGAATTATATTGTTTAAATTTTATTCTTCACTCAAAACCCATAAAAATGTTATGTGCTTAGAAAGTCTCTTTTTGCAAGATTGCAGACTTTTTTTGCCACCATACATGAATAGTGCATCTTTTTCTGGGTTAGCTCTAGACTGAGCATATTTAATTTAGATTTCTATTGATTTTGAGCCCAAGCTTCAGCCTGGATATGCCTATATAAAATTCATGCTTGTAACAAAGTTGGTGTATAGGGAAGAATAAGAGGTACCTTTCTTGCTTTCTGCTGAGGCTAAAATGAAAGAAAAACAAAAAAAAGATTTAATTTTCATCAATATTCTAAAGAAACTTTGGTATTTAGTTTTGCAAAGTTCTTTGCAAGAAAATGATCTACTTTCCCACAATTATAGAAATGCAAAATAAACACTAAGTGACCCTGTACCTTACTTCAAAGCAAATTATCACAAGACTACCTAAAGTCGTTGCAAAAAAACGAAGTCAACTGCAAAAACAGTTTGTCAGTAAAGTAGCTCCCATGTAGAAACCAGGACAGTGTCATAATTTAATTTTTTGTTTCTTTCGTGTCATCTTGGTTTCTACATTAACTGTTTTAATTAAATCTTTTTGCAACAGATTTTACACCGGCGTTCCTCTTCAAAACCCAACAGACACACAACGTTATTTCAACATTGTTTCAACATCCAAATAACGTTCTGACGTTAAAACAACGTTGTTTGGACGTCAAAACAACGTTCCGTGCATGCTGGGAATACTTACCATAGGTATTGCATGCAACAAGTACAACCACCAGGGTTAATATACAATTACACTGGGTCATTTGGTATCGGTAAATTCTGTTTGTATCACTGCGGCATCGAATCAAACACTATCTATGGTTGAAAAAAAACATGTATGATCAAAAGCCAAATACCAAAGCCAAAGGTTCTCAAAGTTTTCGACGGAGAGTGTTGGACTTCCAATATATAAGCTAAAGCCACACTCTCCGTCAAAACCTTTGAAATTCTTCAGTAACTGCCACTGAAATTATGACAACAGTTTATGACAACACAAGGCTAACAACCAATCAACGACCTAATAAATAAAATAGATAGACCAAGAACTTCATACAATGGCACTTAGAAATCTTTTGTTTTCGTATTCACTTTGTATTCTTTCATCTTGCCGTCTTTCCGCCATCCATGTCTAGTACATGGTCATTTTACAAAGAAATTAGACTTTTTATAAGCACCTTTAAATGGTGTAAAATCAATTACATCTAATTTATACTGACCATGAATATAACTTTCGATTTTTTTGCTCGCACCAGACAGCATTTAAATCATCTTTATCGATATTAAGGGCTCTGACCATAGTGAAAAATCGGTATTGGAATTTGAAGATAAAACCCTTTTTTTCACCTTGTTGACAATTATAAGAACAGACTGCTTTTGAAAAATATTTTTTAATTAATTCTATCATCATGAGTAATTAAGAAATCAATGAAGCATGGACCTTAAAAAGACATGATAAAGACGTTAATCATGTACTTTTTTACAAAAAATGCTTTATCATCTCGATGGGGAAAAGAGCTTTTTCCTTCGGATTTTTTCTAAAGTACTCATAAATAGTTGTGTTATTTAGACTTTCGCGGAAAACTTTTCTCATTCAATTCGTGAAAAGTTATGACTGGTTTTATGTGAAAATTATAATAAAAAACTGACGAAAAACCACTATTTTCAAGATTTTGAGACAAAGAAGGTGTTAAAAATCTTTCCGCAAATCTATTTTTAGTTCCAAAGTAGATACGTCGTCTGAACCCAAAAAAAAATAATTAAATGTTCATTTTTCACCGAGAATAAGCTCCTAAAAGTTGAAATACTCTTCTTTGCAAAAGTCTTCAATTTCTTCTTCATCAAATCTTTTCCGTTGCGATTTTTATATTTTTAGATGTAGAAATGATTGGCCTAGCAGAAAAAAATGCATAACAAATTTCGAAAATTCTCTATTGTCAGACTCCTTAACCAATAAAAGAAAGAAAAAAAGTCAATCTCAAAAAAATGTTTCTGCACGCAAAATTACATTTTCATGATACAAAAAATCATAAAAATATTTATTATTCTTACACGGATGGTTTCAATAGGTTACTGTCTATCTATTTTTATTAGGTCGTTGATTTAATAGACCATCTTTTTAAATACATTTCATATGTGACACCTTTGTAAAAAGGTGGGGGTGAAACTCAAAAGTCCCAAACCTGGGCTGGGTGAAATGGTAATGTTTTTCTAGTGGGGGTCATAAAAATCTATTGCTCTTTCATCATATTTTCAGTTGGGTAATTCTTTGTTTTACCACTGAGATGAGAGAGAATATACAATTTTCTACTGGGGTGACTGTTTTGCGGGGTGGATTTCAGTGGATCACAGACACAGGGTTGTGTATCATCATAGTTTTAACTAATTAGTAGAGCTTCCATATATCAACAAATGAAAAACAGCAATTTTCTTTTCGATTAATATTTTTCAAAATTCGTAAAGCAAACCAACCAGTCCAACATTTTTTTATCCGTTTACACTTTTTTTTTTATGAGAACAATTGTAATTATAATTATAATTACATTTAAAATATCGAACACTATTATCGAGAAAGAAGATTCTACTCATCAATTTGAGAACAATCTTATAAGAACGATGAGGCTCAGAATGGCCAAAAAATAAGAACAATTTAAGAACAGTTCTGAGTCTCAAAACTAAAAAACCCCGGTATTTTCTTTCTTTTTCGAGCATGTTTTTAATACCGAATATATGTCAGTGACTAAGCTATACTATAGTATCTTTTAAAACTCTAGTACCTAACAAGACCTTGGCTAGAAAATTTCTTGCTCAAAAAATATTTTTTCCCACCAAAAAGTAAGGACAAAATAAGAACAATTTGAGGCTGAAAGTGTAAAACAACTAAGACAGTTTGAGCCTCAGCTCAAATAAACTGGTTCTTATCTACCATGTTAGCAAAATTCCCAAAAAAAGCGAGCAATACAATCCAGAAGAAGCCACCATACACATAAAAAATTTATTCTCAAGTTTTATTAAAATTCTCAAGTAGGAAGTAACAAATAGTATTTCCTAAAGATTATTTCAGTTTTTCTAAAAAAAATTCTTTGTTTTCCTTGTTTCTATTCCCAAGCAGCCGCAGAGTATTGCTTGCGACGAACAAGAAAACCTAACATCATTTTCAAAACAATTAACCATTGAAACTTCTATTCAAGATGTTCACTCAACCATATGAAACATTTTCTTTTTTATCAATTTTAATTTTCTGTCTTTTTTTCTTTTTATTGCGGCTATTTTGTAATGAACATTATGCTCAAAATGTTTCACTTTTGTTTTTTTTAATTTCAATTGCGGAAACTGTGCAGTGCTCACACATAGCTATGTACTCAAAAGCTTTGAATCTCGATCACGTAAAAACAAGAAATCTGTAAATATCACGGAAAACGCATAAAAGCCCGGTCATTAGTCTAGCATCTAGACGACTAGAATTTTAGGACGATACAAGACTACAAGAATATATTTTATACAAACTACAATGTCGGACAAAAGGTCCGTAGACTTTGGAAATGAGCTTCGTCCTTCAAAGTTGATGTAAATAAGGTCAGCTATTGCTAATGATTTTTTGCTATTTAGAAAAGTCTGCAACCTTTTGTCCGACATTATACCCCGGCTGATAAATTACGTTACGTCCCAAAAATGGGACACTACGATAGAGAAGTTTTCCATTTTGCCAAAAATTGGGAAAAAGTGGCCCTGAATGGGATTCAAATTCTAACCTTTTTCGAAAAGTTGCCATATTTTTCTCAAATTTCCAAAAATGGGACCCTACGAGGGAGAGATTTTCCATCTTCGTGTTTTTTCGACCTTACCAGATCTCCGTACCCTCTTTGAAAAGTGCTTCCCATCTTTCATGTTCCCATATGCACCTTGTCTGTACACAGACCCGATTTCTACGGAAAATTCAAACGTTCATTCCCGTAGATATACTAACGTACGATAAAACGTGAGGTAATACTCTGGTACAGAATTATCTGCACCAAATTAGCGAAATGTTGACATAAATCTCTAAACTACTTAATGGGCTTTTCAAGAAAATGTCCGTACCCCCCTGTTGAGGATTTAGGATATCCAGAGGGGTCCGAAATTTTCAATATCCTAGGATATCCAGGGGGTGAGGGTTCAAAATTTTCAATATTCTAGGATATCCAGGGGGTAAGAATTAGATGAACAAGGGTATCCAGGGGGGTTCGAAATTTGCGGCACGGATATCCAGGGAGTTGGTGTTAAGAAAAATCGACATCCTCAACAGTGAAGGGAATATGGATTTTTTATGCAAAAGCCCAATAAACCACCTAAAATTATCTTTTTAGGAACACAACTGGAAACAATTAAAGCATGTTTCAGTCTGATCGACAACTTGCTATAAACGACATCCGGGAAAGAAAAAGCTGAATAATCGAGGCAAGTTTCGAAGCTGTAAAGCAACAAGTGAGTGAGTTGAGTTGTTATTGTTTCTTTTTGCTTTGGGGTGGATATTATTTTAATTGTTATTTCTTTCTTTCGCAGTAAATTCTAGGAAAATTTCTTCTCACGAAAAAAAATCATTCCTTTTTTTTGGGCTGGTAGAATTTAGGATTTCATACCCCTTCGATTATCAAAAGACTTTTCTTATTGACAAAATATAAGCTTAAATAAATGAAAACAAGACGACTGAAAGTCGAAAGTTTTGCCTAGATATTGCTGATAATTTTTGTTTTGATTATATTGATTATTGACCATGGATTGTAATTACTGAAATAAAAAATAACTTTCTTAAAAACACTCGAAAAAATCATCTTGCATTCTTGTTATCACTTTTTTTCGAAACAAGCATGGACCCTCCGCCTTGCAATCCCAGGGGGTCACTCGATTTAAAAACGACGGTATGTGCGGCCAGAAATCGGACCTTCAAATTCGGACCCTCACAGTCAGTGCAGTGCAAAATTTCCTGAAAAACCGACCCTTACAGTGCATATTTCGACCATCTTTCCCCGGTTTTAGCAAAGAATTTCAAAATTTTCTCAAATTTCCTACCCTTACAGTGCACCTGGATTTTATCAGAACCTTGAAAA
>JAUJPO010067734.1:0-12159 GCA_032270745.1 Tiaropsis multicirrata
AAAGATTTTCCCAAAAACAAAGATTTTCCCAAAAAAACAAAGATTTTCCCAAAAAAACAAAGATTTTCCCAAAAAAATAAAGATTTTCCCAAAAACAAAGATTTTCTGCCCTTCTCGGCCACCGTACGAACGTGATGTAATCAATTAAGTAATTAAAAGTAAAAATTAAAAAGAAAGAAAGGAAAATCTTACGGTTTGATCAAACGAAAGTGACACACAACAAACAGACAAAATACGGCTATTAGTATATGAATTTTGGTGTAACGGGTTATATACATAGCCTCTGCGTAACCTCGCTGATACCGTCGAAAACAGTATATATTATAGGATTAGTTTGAATTGTTTTTAGAATTTGGTGATGACAATTCCGAACATGATTTGCAACACCAGTTTACTGAACTTGTGGTAAGTTTACATAGGGCTTTTCCAGAAAAAAGTCTGTGTCTCCCCTGTTGAGGATATAGAATATCCAGGGGGGTTCGAAATTTTCGGCACGGATATCCAGGGGGTTGGTGTTAAGAAAAATAGATATCCTCAACATGGGAGATACAGTTTTTTCTGGAAAACCCCATCTCGCGACCACTGATATCCACCCACTTTCCTTCTATCAATACCCAACCTTCCACCTCCTATCCTATGCAACCACCTTCCTCTCCTCAATTTCTACTGGTCTTGTGGCCTCTTTTATTCTTCCCGTCATATCTTTTTGATAACCACGCCTCTCATTTTCCACACCCTGGCGCTCTTAAAAGATACTTGACCCCTCTCAGGTGACGTGACTTTGCAAATTTTTACCGTAACAATCTGAAAAAATGGAAGTTAACAAATTCTATAATATGCTTCCTACGATATAGTATCTCTCATAACACTTCAAAAACAAAGATAGAGAACTATTAAATTATTAACTTACAATCAGGAGGGTTAGAAATTAATAAGTAAGTTGCCCCAGTTGCGACGGTGGGCAAGTGGTTAAAGTGTTCGCCTCCCGTTCGTAAGGTTGTGGGTTCAACCCCCAGCCGGGTCAGACCAAAGACTGGTACTCGCTGTTGTCCTGCTTAGCACTCAGCATTAAGGGATTAGAGCGAGGGTAAGTGGAGAAATCCAGGGAAAGGAGTGGCGCCCTCCCCTACCTTCAGGTAGATGGATAAATAGCTATCGAAAAGGTGCCTTTGGGTAAAAAATTTTGGCAGGAACAAAATATGGCAGGTTTGGCAGGAAGTTAATTTGGCGGATGGCAAAAACTTTTAAATTTTGTGGGAATTTAATTTGACTGATGGCAAAAAATATTAAATTTGGCGAGAATTTAATTTGGCAGAATGGAGAAAAAAATTTAATTTAGCTGGAACTTTATTTGGCAGATTTTTGGCAAAACTGCCAAATCCACCAAAATTTCTTCCCTAAAGTATTTTAGTTTTTAAAGGGTTTGCTAACATTTTATTTCATTGAAAGTCCTTTTCTCAATCAGTTGCAATAAGTGATTGAAAACCGCTATTTTTGTGTTAACATTTTTTGAGCTCTTAGAATTTTTACTCTGCAACTTTGAAGCTTTTAATGAAGCACAATTTTGCTTGGCTGTAACACCCGTGCTGTGTCTCGAATGGTAATTCTTTTTCAGTATGCACATTAATTATTTTTCCTGAGTTTTCAGGAGGTTAAAATGTACATTCATAGCAACCATTATGACCTGGTCGGTGTGTACAATGTGTGCTGAATTTAAAAATTCCCAACCAAGTCAAATAGTTGCTAGATCAATAAATGTATATTTGAACCCCCTGAAAACTTTATGTTTCTAATGTACACACGTCAAAAAATTACTAATCGAAACACAAAGGTTCTGATGATTACGCAATTTTAAAAACGCTCTATTTTTATGAAGTTAATCTGAACCCTGAAACTCTTTTTTATCAGTGTTGTACTGCCAGGTTGGCTAATACTGACCACCCCTTTCTAATCCTGACCTACCTCTAAAACAAACAATTTATCCAAATTTAGATGTGTATATTTTAAATTGGATCCGTAGATTAGTTCTTCTTCATATTATGTAATTAAGTTTTTAAATTAAAGACAATATTTTCTGTAAATTAGAGGTAGGTCAGGATTGGGTCATTCCAGAAAAAGGGTACGGGATGTGCCGCTGGTCAGGGTCCCAATTTCAGCTATCTAGAGTCCCATTCAGGGTCTCAAAAATGGGAAAATGCAAAGGTCTGTCCCTCATAGGGTGACTTTTTTCACACAGCTTTTTTAATTGCTTGAATTTTGCCGTTTTCTCAAATTTTGTTTGATTGATATACTTGGTGCGAACTAGAACGGCATTGAATTCTACTTTCGTTTTCAAACATCAACATTCACAAGATCTTGGAAGATCATCAAAATGACGTGTTTTTGGCTTCCCATGTTTAAAGGAATGTTCCCATGTTATAAGGTTTCACGGTAGAAAGGGGTGGTCAGGATTAGCCAACCTGACAGTAATTTTTTTTCTTCTATTTGATTCGAGTTGCAGGAGTATGGATACTCTTTAATTAGTATCCCGTCAGCAACCTTGGACTGACTACCCAATTCCCCTGACATGGCATAGGTTGACCCGGGCGAAAAGTGGGAATCGAACCTTGATCTCCCGTACAGGAATCAAGGTTGATGACCACTGTACCACGGCGCCTAATGTAAAGGAACCTAAAACAATCACGACCCACAATGTGGCCCGAACATTTTTGGGCCTATTTGGACCATGTTTGGCGTTCAAAATAAAACTCTACATGACTGCCCCGAACAAGGTAAAAATTTAGTTTTGAAATTATACGTCAACTGGGATTTTTGTTCCCTGAAAGCTGGCCCAAACGTGGCCCTACATTGTGCCGACCTGCGCCATCATTGCTCAGGACCTTGCTAATTTTTAATTCAGCGCTAGGTCCAAAAATGTTTGGGTCACACCGTGGGTCGCAAACAATCTCTGCTGCTGCTGGGTGCCATCTTTTTTTACGCTTTGTTGTTTTTTTGGTCATTTTTCTAAAGAATTCTTACCTGGAATGCTCTGATAAATTCTCCAAATAAACTATGGAAAGTAGGCTGGTAGAAAAGAGTTTCTTTTGGTTGGTTATTTGGTTGGTTGAAAACTTGGTAGTGATGGGTGATCTTAAAACTTTTCCTGCAAGCTGACTCACGTGTGAAAACGAAAGTGAAATCATAACTGCTTTACGGCACGCGGGAAGAAAATCGGGGGAAATGAGGATAAATCGGGAAATTACTATGACGTTCGCGCGGCCGGGGGATGTCTCCAAGTAGGCTGTCTGCATCCCCTCTGATTACTTTTGATATATCAAAAACTATTTTAGGGGATGCGTGCAGCCTAGTCTCCAAGCAGATCCAAATATGCCCTCGCATCCCTTTTTAGAGAAAAGCGTGCTAGTGAAATACTGATCTGTTATAAGATTAGGGATGTCATGATGCAGGGTGTAGAAAAAGTTGATTGACCGACGAGGACCCTTATTATAATATTTTTCACCGCCCTTGCTTGGACACACTGCTTTTTCCAAAATCGTTTTTCCAAATCTTTGAACTTTTGAGAAGCGAATTTTTCTTCAAATTTTTACTCAAAGGAGACGGCGTAGGGTTAGCAGGAAATTCGAGGACCACGATCTATAAGGACCCCCCCCCCCCCCCTATCAAACAAAGAATAGAGAAATACGTACTTTTAAATTGCCATGGTTGCTGTGGCAGATTTGATGAATTGAATCTGCAAGGTGTTTTGAATTTTCTATGATGTTCCATCTTCGCTCATTTTTGTCAGTTGATGCGGGTTGATGAATAACTATTTTAACTATATTTTGTAAAACAATATAAAAGTTGCCCCGCAACCTCGAACCTAGGGTGCTTTAATTTTTTCTTTCTTTTATTTCCAAGATGGACAATGTCAAAAGAAGACTGAGAGGACGGCCTTGAAACAGACGATGGATAGAATTTTACTAAACAAAAAAGAAAATGTTACTCTTTTCTCACTTCTAAAATAAATTTCAAAACCGTTTTTTTCGAAGTTAACAAACAGAAGGAAAAGTATGCAATGTGTGGATGTGTGCAAAAACAGCAAAAATTAGTTCCTTCAAAAATTTAAATTTAAGTTATAAATATCATAAGCAAAATAACTTAAAACCACTGCATACCTTGTGACACACATTTTTTTTTTTTAATTGAATGAACGCAAGAAGAAAAAACACCAAGCCAGGAAAAGTTGATCAAGCTCTTGAACACACCATGAATGTGATCTTACATTAATATTATGTAGCTACAATTGATTAAAGAATATATTGATGTGTTTTAAAGGTTAAATAGGCATACTGTGCCCTGTGCGTGCTGTCGGTTAATGTATTACCACATACAGCGCTATCTCGAACATGTTCTCTATTTCGAACATATTTCCGGCAAATGATTTACCACATACAGTGCTGTCACAAGATGTCATCATTCTTCAAATAAACATACATTAAAGGTACAGTGGACTCTCTCTATCTCGAACAAGTTCTCTATTTCAAACATATTTCCGGCAAATGATTCACCACATACAGTGCTGTCACAAGATGTCATCATTCTTCAAATAAACATACATTAAAAGTACAACTCTCTCTATCTCGAACATATGCTCTATCTCGAAAATATTTCCGGTTAATGAATCACCACAGACAGTGCTGTCACAAGATGACATCATTCTTCAGATAATCGCTCGGGTTTGTGCTTACAAGCTTACTTTGCCTGGTTTAGTTTGAAAATGCGAATAGGAACAGACATGAAAGAAATTAATATTTTCCGTAGATATCGTGTCTGAATCAAATATGTAAATTCTAACATGAATCTTCGATGGCTGAATGAAAGAACGTCTTAAATGATGTAAGACAATCTTAGCTTCGTATCAAAAAATATTTATATATATCATTATTATAAAAACCAAAAATCCTACTTATGGACAAACATGTGTACAAAATTATATAAAAATGGATGAACTAATTTATTTCCAATACACCCTGAATGATGTAAATGCTTCTACCCCTTATCTTTATAGTCCAAGACAAAATATCTACCCTTTTTACCGCCCAAAACACTCTCTTAAAGGTATCCAGGCGGCCAATATATGCACTCTAGCACTGCACGAATCTTATCTTTTAGCAGCCTTATTCGACCGTAAACTCAGCAACCCGATTCGAGTTATATTTACAGACAATTATATCGTCAATCAAAAAAGAAATGATGGTAAATATGACTCACTATAAAAACATTTTCATTGCAAAATGTCAGTGATTATCGTAGGCGCTTCCAACAGCGTCCCCAGGGTATCTCTTTGCGCTATTCGACATTTTTATAGCGTGTCAGAGAATAACCTGGAACTGGCTGCATTTTGATTACATAATCGATTATCAAGTTGTTGACTTTCATGGGTTAATAAAAACAGATTACATTGCATTGCTTAAATCAAGCGTCAATTGACGTCATTCTGTCACCTAAAAGCTAACTGCTAAAATCCATATAAAAAATGTCAAGAGGAGCTTGATTATATCGCTATACGCAACCTCATTATTTTATCAGCCCGAGCATCGAGCCCGTCGTTCAATCATGGAGGTAGTCGTATAAATTATTGAGGTCGTGGCCTGAGCTTTATAGAAGTCGTGGGTTCAATTTTGTTATGGTCTGTGCTATTAAAAATCTGCCTGTAATTTTGATGAGCTCAATCTATGAAATATAAATGTTGTTTGAAAGATGTTGTTTCAACCACGGCCTCTATGTTGTAGTACCCACGGCTTCTATGTTGTTTCACCCACGACTTCAATGTCATTTCACCTACGGCCTCTATGTTGGTTCACCCACGACCTCGATGTTGTTTCATCCACGACCTTTATATGTTGTAGTACCCACGACTTCTATGTTGTTTCACCCACGACTTCAATGTTATTTCACCTACGGCCTCTATGTTGGTTCACCCACCACCTCGATGTTGTTTCACCCAAGGCCTCTATGTTGTAGTACCCACGGCTTCTATGTTGTTTCACAACAACATTTATATTTCAAAGACTGAGCTCATCAAAATTACACACCATATTTTTAATAGAATAGCACAGAACAAAAAAGAATTGAACCCACGACCTTTATGGTCCGGCCACGACCTCTATGTGTTTAACGACGACCTCATTGATTTCTACTGACGACCTCTATGAATTGAACGACGGCCTCGATGCTCCTAATTTTTTACCCTAATTTGAGGTGGGTCAAGTAAATACCTTGACTGGCACGGAAATGACATTGTTCCAACGCCTGAATTATATTTGGACGTTGAAAAAACGTTGAAAAAAAGTTGTTTTTCTGGTTGGGCAATACCTCGACTGGCACATTATTAGTCGATATTCCATTCTTTATTACGTAGCTCAATACGCCTGATTTTGCCACTGATAGTTTTCGGTAAACTTGTAACGAACTCAATCTAAAAATATACAAACAAACAACCATTACTTAAAGTCTCTTCGCAAAAAGATTGCTACTAAAAACGAGCTAATTATGTAGAAACCAGGGCAGCAAAAAAAAGAAATAAAAAGTAAATAGGTGACAATTTCCTGGTTTCTACATGCGAACAATTTAAACTGATAATCTTCTGGGTCTGGTCAAGAGGTCGCAAATAACGTTTATTTAGTATTTGAATTGAGTTTTTAGATATAGTTACTGATTTGCTTTGCATTCATTAAAAAACGCGTCGAATGATACATAAATCATTGGTATTTGAGTATATCAAATTTTAAATTTTTCCTGAGCGAGCATCTATTCTTAGTTTTTTTCAAATGCCGAGCCGTAAAATCTTCAGAGTAAGTGGATCCTGAAGAGTAAGAAAAGGTTAGTCCGAGTTTGTCCCAAAGTCATGCAGATTTAGATGTCGTCGGCTGCCTGTCTATATGAGGTTGCAGACCTGCCAATTCGAGACCACTCAAGTTTTGTAGTAAAGTCTCTTAAACGAGTTTGGAGAACGAAGCATCACGACAAAAATGTCTCTTTTATCCAAGCGATTTTTAGAGACTTTTGTACTAAAGAACGATGTGGTCTCAAAATAGGAAGATAAATTATATGAAAATCTTTGCTTACCTTTCTTGGATATTTGTAAGGAGCGGTAGATCTTTTAACGTGTTCTTGAAGCTCAATAGTCAATGCTTCTTCGTCGATTGATTGCAAGGGTTTCTTAGGGATAACAAAGGCTTTCACAATCTCACCCCTTGAATCACACGGACTGCTGACCACTGCTGACTCAGCAACTTCGGGATGTTCAATGAGAACGCTTTCAACTTCAAAAGGACCGATCCGATAACCAGATGAAATGATGACGTCATCGGCACGGCCAACAAACCATACGTAACCGTCTTCGTCCATGTAGCCTCGGTCCCCTGGAAAAAGAAACAACATTTATGGATATTCATTACGTAATCTTTTCTGCGGAAACATCCTAAAAAACCGGATATCTGCCACTCGTGTTATTGTTAAAAATCCATAACTAATGGCAAACACCCGGCTTTTTGGACGCTTCCGTAAAAAACGGATATCATAAATCGACTTTTTACAAGATGTTTATTTCGTTGGCTGTTCAAAGGACGTTGTTGCTTGAAGGTGTTTCGTTAGCGAGTAGTACCCGAGCTTAATCACAACGACGAACGGGTTTTTACAGTCTACCTTATCGGACAAAATAATGTCGGACAAAAGAGACGAAAATTTTTGCCCGTCGAATAATTTAGTCCGACGAAAAAAAAGTCCGACGAAAAAAAAGTTTTTTAAGCTAAAACTTGCAAGAGTGACGAAAATACTTGTGGGTGACGAAAATTATGTCCAACAAATAATTTAGTCCGACGAAAAATTAGTTCAACATTGTTTTGTCCGAGTTCAGAGTAGCGCACATTTCTAGAGACTAGTCCGTGTAGCAAAGTAGACACAAATATACCCTTTGTTCTAGAACGAAATTTGATAAAATATCTCCAGGTTAAGTCTACGTGTGCTGTAGAAGAAAGCGCTAGTCAGAGCATAGACTGTAAAAGCCCCTTCGTCGTTGTGATTTATCTCGGGTAATTAGCCTTGCTAAAGTTTAACAACCATCCCAACCTGGTAAAAAAAATTAATCCCTTAATCATTTTAGCCTCCTAACAACAAACTAGCCCAGAAATAAAAAAAACGTTTTTCGATGTTCTTACAACGTCCAAATAATGTTTGACGTTAGAAAAACGTTATCATGACGTTAGAACGTTATTACGACGTTAGAACAACGTTCAGTGCATGTTGGTTTACCTGTTAAGTAATAATTTCCACAAAATGTTGGTTTACCTGTTAAGTAATAATTTCCACAAAAAGCAGCGGCCGTCCGCTCAGGATCGTCCTTTAAAAAGTAAAAAAAAACGAGTTAAAAAAATATGCGAATTGAAAGTAAATTCTAAATGGCTTTTTATGAACCCAGACGTTTTTTCGACGTTGTTTCAACGTTTTAACGTATTGAAAACACGTCGAAACAATGTCACGTGTCTGTTGGAAATGAGAGAGTGATAAATCCTGGGACATGTCTTGTTGCCCCCTCCCCAATTTTAGTGTTGACAAAGTAATAGTTCGAAGGTTCGAAATAATTTCTTTCAAACATTGATTAATTTTTTTTTGGGGGGGGGGGAGAGGCTATTAAATTTGAAATCAGATATCGGACAGAGGATTTGTAGACCCAAACGATTTAATAGAATAACTCCGTTAATACTGTTCCAACCAAATCGGTTCTATTGCCATTGGAACGACGTGTTCTTCACCTGACAGCATCCAGTAGAAGACTTGGTATGATTTGAAACTGAATTTCGTTATGCAGAAATGACGGTTTTCAAGTCTTTTCATTACAGTAGGGAGAAGATGCCTTGCAAACTTTCAAAAAATTTCTTTAGTTGCGGCATAGAAAGAATTAAAGGACTTAACCCTGTTAGAGTCCGCTGAAAATGTAATTTTTACCGGATCCCAGTCATTTGGCTATAGTTCAAAACTACTTCATTTTAAGGCATATAAACCAAATGCTTCTAGAAAGAGTATGAAAAGGCTTGTCTAATGGTACCAAAAATCTCTATCATGCTGCTAGCCTGGACGGTCATTTGGAGTTTGGATTTCCTGTAAAAAAACTGTGGAAATTCAAATTCCAAGTTCAAGACTTATATAATAGAACTACTTACCACATATTTGGAGAACAATCCAACAGGTCTTTTAGGAAAACAATTTACAGCCACGTTACCTTCCTCACCAGCTTCCAGTTTGTTCCCTTCCTGATCGATAATCTGTAAACAAAAATATATAATCAGGGTGGCCACACTCTTTCAATGAAAAAAATCCAGCCTTTTTGATCAAAAACATATCTTTTTCCAGCTTTTACAGGCTGAAAGAGGTACATTTTCCATCCCCAGTTCTGAAACATGCACTGTTTTCCAGCTCTTGGCCCTAAGCTAAAAGTAGTTTTACAAATGCAAAAGTATTTCTGCCAAAAGTCCTACGAATCAATATTTATATCTATTTGGAGGATCCACCATGATTGGATCCGACAAGAAAATTTTTGAAAATTGATACTCGCAGATTGCCTGTCAGAGCTATGAAATATTTGATTTAAAAATGATTTTCCACTTTTTCCAG
Source organism: Tiaropsis multicirrata (assembly GCA_032270745.1). NCBI lineage: Eukaryota > Metazoa > Cnidaria > Hydrozoa > Leptothecata > Tiaropsidae > Tiaropsis > Tiaropsis multicirrata. The sequence goes on from JAUJPO010067734.1 coordinate 9,652, forward strand.
CCCTTTTAGCCCTAAAAAGGTACTTTTTTCCAATTTTTCCAGTTTTTCCAGTCCCTGTGGCCACCCTGAATATAATATTGGGATTTTCCAGAAAAAATCCATACCTGTTTTAGGATATAACAATTTAAGAATTTGAAGACCAGGGATATACAGGTCAAGGGTTCTATAAAAAGGAAAACATTACCATCACCATCATCAATCGACCGTGGTCGTGACAATGTATTCAACCCATTATCACTAGGAATCGCGATCGCGCATGGCAGTTTCCTGGTCACTACCTCAGTAAAAATAAATTTTTCCACATCAAGAAGAATGGGCTCGACTGGATAGTAGATTTGAAAAACCTTTTGCTATAAATCTTTGTCAGGTGACTCAAGACAAGCTCAGATACGCTTACAACGAGATTATAATAAGGTTCAATCAATGCTTCCAATATACTTATTGCAAAATATTTTTAAAGGCTCGTTTTTATTATGCTTAGCATTAATCTTATAACAGATCAGTATTTCACTAGCACCTCGTTCTGCTCTAAAAGGATGCAGTGAAATATTAGGGAACTGAAGTAAGTGGATCTACTTGGAGATTAGCTTAGCATATGCATATACTTTCCCTAAGCTGGGCCTAAATATGCTTATAAGTGCAATTATTATAAAAAACACGTAGTAAAAGATTTGCTTTCTAACTTAATGCAAGGAGGGAGATTTCGAAGCAGGCAGTCTGGGCCAGGATAAAAAAAATCAAAAACTTGAATTCTTGAATAAACAGTAATGCTACAAACCTCTATATCATAGCCCGGTGTAGGTTTGCCCATTGATCCGGGCTTCATATCTAAACACCGGAACATGCCGCACGATAAAGTCATTTCTGTTTGGCCGTAGCCTTCCCGGATGGATAAACCTGTTGTCCGGTGCCAATATTCGATGATTTCCGGGTTCAATGGTTCACCGGCGGACACGCAATGACGCAATGCTGAAAGACGAGGGGAAAAGGTAGGCTATGTATTACTACGGATCGAAAATGAAAACACATGTTAAATATTTTTGCTTTTGCTGTTGTAACTGGCCCGTGGCAGTTGCCTTTGGAGAATAAAATATGTTGTATATAGAAATTTGTCATTGTTCCGTTTTATTGTTAATTCGTGTAGAACTGTTTATAGTCATAACGTTTTTAGGTCATTTGAGAATTGTTCTACGTTTTGTAAATCTGTAATAATGATAGTTTCAGCTTGTATTATTAAATGACTATCACTGTGCTCAGTGCATACACGTGTATTTTACGTTTATTATCGAGTCGTGATCTCTGTTAACTGCTTGCTGTTTTGTTACATTGAGGTTTTGTTAACATATGTTTGTCTGGCCTTAACAGTTGTTCTCTCCTCCCATGCCGCTCTAACCCTAACCTCAAAATAATTTTATTCCGGGGACTTTTTTAATCTACTTTTAAAAGATAACAGACTAGTCTAGGGAAAAGGTACTTTTTACTATTAAAGTCATTTTTGTACTGTATCAACTCAAACGACATCAGATCAGCTAATTAAGCTTTTCCAGAAAAATCCGTATGGCACGTTAGTGGAGTTTTTGACGGGCTTTTTACCCGCCAAAAAATCAACAAAATAAATCGCTCACCTTTGAAATTATAAGAAGCAACATCCTCATTTGCAAACATACGATAAGCGGTGGGTGGTAAACAAGTGACCGATATCGGGTATTTTTGAAGAACCTTTAACGTCTCTTTGACATCGAACCGCGGTGCATTATAAACAAAGACACAAGAACCATGCCACCAAGGTGCGTAGACGGACGAATAAGCTGATTTTGCCCAACCAGTATCTGATAAATTCCACATTGTGTCACGTTCTGTCAAGTCGAGCCAATATCTGATATGGAAGAAATTGTAATGTTAACTTTGATGTCCAATATCTAAAGTCTGTATATTTTAAAACTCATATTTATTATACGACGAGAGAGAATCGGATATCGAAAATTATTCAGTACTAGTCAGTAGACTTACAAGTAAAGTAAGTGTTGCTACCGGAGTATGACAGGACATGGCTGAGTGAATAATTGATAATAAGTAAGCCAAAAATTAAAAATTGTAAAATCGACCCTGGATAAAGGTCTGGAAAACCACCGGATAATGCTCCTATAAATTACGACATCACAAAAGAAGACGTGAGATATACTCTGGTATAGATAGAATGAAACATACTTTCCTGTATCCCGATGAGCAAATCCATAGCTAGCATGAGTATGTTCGGTCATCTTCGGCAAGCCAGTCGTTCCGCTGGTGAAAAACCACGACATCGGATCGTTGCTTTTGCACGGTAAGGTCTACGAGATAAACAACAGAAGGTTATTTGGACGTGAAAAGAACGTTGAAATAACGTTGTGTGTCTACTGGGAAGACATCGGATCGTCGCTAAAAAATTTGAACCCCCTGGATATCCTTGGTCCTCAAATTCTTACCCCCTGGATATCCTTGGTCCTCAAATTCTTACCCCCTGGATAT
>JAUJPO010067745.1:0-12157 GCA_032270745.1 Tiaropsis multicirrata
CAAATATTCCATCGGTAGTCCCCCTATTCTGTCGGAAACCGTTTTGTTCATCTGTGAGCTGGGCATCATACCAGGGGTGGAGACGTTCTAGGACGATGTTGATGATCAGTTTGCATATTGTAGAACCGATGCTTAAACCACGGTATTTTGAAGGATCATTTTTTCGAGCCTTTTTTCTTCCATAGTGTCAGACGAGAGTTTCCCCAAGATATCGGGATATCTAAATTGTTCCATAGTTTTAATGCGTTACAATGTAAGATGCGATGAGCAGCAGGTCCATCACAAAGTTTTATAAGCTCGTTGGGATAATTATTTCTTCATGACTGGATAGCTTATTAGGTATACAACTTTTTAAATTAGGTTTAAAAATTCCCAACCTGGTAATCCACCCTTTTCAGTGATACCATTCAGACCAGATTTCATTAAATTAAAGTAAGGATCGGGATTGTATAAATTATTGCAGGTTTACAAAGGGTTCACTAAAGGTGTAGTCACTTAAAAGTCTTGAAAGATTACTCAAAGGAAATTTCTTTTAAATCACAGCACACTCATAATTTTTTATAATTTCAGTTAAGAATGTAATATCTTTCTTCTAAAATTGTGTATAATATGATATGGCTAAATAAATGAATTGGTTATTAGATAATAAAAAAATTAAAAATGGATTTTCAACAAAGTGATTTTGGAAATGGTAATGATGGTTTTTACACCTCAAATTATGAACAGCAGCCTTATGGTTACGATAACAGTCAACAAGCGCAACCTTATGGAGGCTATGACCAGACCACGTACAACCAACCTTACGCAGCTACTCCTCAACCACAAGTTTTTTCACCGAACTTCCCTGAACCAAAAGCAAATACAAACAATGCAGGAGGTGGTTATACCAATTTCGATGACGAGCCTCCATTACTTGAAGGTAAAACATTCTCATTGAAATCTTCATATCCTCTTAAGTGATTTTTATGGTGAACAACTGGGATGAAAATTAACGATAATGTTAAATTTATTCTGGGTTCTGAGAAGTAATATAAACCACCTTATTTTTATTTGACTCTTCAGAACTTGGAATCAATTTCGAACACATTACATCGACTGTAAGTAATTCCTATTGATTTAAAATATTCAGCTCGGTTTGTTCACAAGTCTTCTAGGGACTGTATGGAACCTTATTCTTTATTTTTCAGACGAAATCAGTTCTGAATCCTTTACGACAAACAGATGCAAGTGTGATGGATGATTCAGATCTTGCTGGTCCTTTGGTCTTTTGTGTTGCATTTGGTGGTTTTCTTCTGCTGGTAAGTTTGTTTGATGTGAAAACTTTGAATATGTTGATATCTAAAAACTATGTGATTTAAAAACTTTAAAAATCTTTTTTTTATCTAGCTGAACTGGCTTGATCATCGAAATTAAGACTTTACAATATTTTCTTGTTTTTTTTGTTTAGTCTGGAAAAGTGCATGGGTTTGGTTACATTTATGGAGTTGGTGTGTTAGGTTGTTTATGTATGTATGCAGTCTTAAACCTGATGAGTATGACAGGAGTGACCCTGACGTGCACCATCAGTGTTTTGGGATATTGTTTATTACCCATGGTCATTTTGTCGGGTCTATCTGTTGTCTTCACACTAACGTAAGCTATTTTCCTGTTGTAATGAATTTTTTTATCAATAAAGCACGAATCTGTCGCCATTTCACACTTTCATTTGAATTCGGTCAATGAAGTTTAAGTGGAACATTTATTTGTGAAAAACATATTTTTGCTCAAATATCAATTACGGAATGTTACATCCTTTTGTTTATGTTAATTTCTTTATTTCGTTTCAGGGGTACGCTGGGTACATTACTAACAGGGCTTGTCATTCTTTGGTGCAGCTTTTCAGCGTCTAAACTTTTCGTAACAGTGCTTGCTATGGATCATCAACAACCACTGGTCGCTTACCCCTGTGCATTATTGTATGGGGTTTTCGCATTACTGACTGTCTTTTAGGAGAAACCTCTTTTGGAAGGGTAGAGGAAGTTTGTCGATCTTTTCGAACAATATCGAAATGTTTTTGCAATGTCAAGGAAATTCAACCCACCAAAAGGATATGTTTTCATAAAAAGATTGCAGTTTTAATATCCTCTTATTCCTTTCATCTATTCTCTACCGCTTCTTGGCCATCATGATTTATGAGGCCTTTCAATGAAATTAATCGTCTCCAAAATGTTCAATTTTGATAGCTGAATTCAATATTTTCCTGCGTAAGACAAACTTGCATTGTCATTGTTGTTTTGTCGAAGAAAGCTTTTTAAAAAAAGTTTCCTTTCGTTGTGTCATATCATAATTAGCTTCTTAATTGTAATCGCATTCAATTGCATTTTTGATAAATTTGATGAGATATCCTGCCAGCATGGTTGTTTTCATTTGGTGATAAAATATTGAATAATATGATAATGAAATATTGCAATACCACCTTTAAACGACGCTTTCTCTTTTCATTTTCTATTATTTGTTTTCTAGCATTCATAGATTGATCACTGTAAATTTTCTAAACTTCGCTTTGTTTTTGCTGTTGCTTTTTTTGTCGCGCGTCATTTTTTTGTTTTGCTTTATAAAATAAGATTTATTCGAAAAATTATATTTATATTTTTAGTTGAGAATTTTACAATAAATATTGCCCAAAATGGACCAGCTGTATTTTCTCATTTTCTAATTCTCCATTTCCAAAAGTGCAGTATTGAGGACTTCCTATCAACTTTCAACTTTTTAATGAAATGGTTTCAAATAAGGAAGAAATAATTCGGTTTTCGCGACCTTTTAATACTTCCTGTGGCTACTTAAAAATCAATCATAAGCGACGTTAACTTCCATCACTTTCCACTTAGAATTTGATATTTCTAGTTATTGTCAGTAGCAGCTTCTCACGAATCTTCTTGGCAAAGTAAAACCTTCTTCTTCGTTATTCATTATTTGTTAAGATTTATTTTTAATTCTAATGGGACATTGATTATAAAAGTGAGAGGGATTGCTTTAAATCCTTTAAAACCTTTGAAATCTTCAGTTTCCGGTTAATGTCAAAATGATAACTGCATTCAAATTCAAATTTTAATTTTTCTCTTGACTCACCTTAAATGCGCTCATTTAATCTTCACTCCAAGAATGAAACCGTGTCTGGTGCTTTTGAAGCTCTTTGTCTTGCAAGTATTGTATCTTGTACTGAATTGTCGTTTTGTGGAGTTTAAAACATCCTTTTACTTCCACTTTCAATTTCCTTCAGCTTTTCACTGATGGACAGAAGAAAATAATCCTCAATATCCCTTGCAATGTCACCTCCCTTGGTGTAGTGTTTGACCTATATTTCCTTAGGTGTTTCCCTTACTATGGAAACATTTGACAAATATATCAAAAGACTTTTATTTTTGAACTTTCAAAATCCCTTACTAAATACGTTTGATAGATGAACGCAAAGTTGAGAGAAGGGTTGTATTGGAAGACGATTAGCATCCTGCACACGGAAACACCTAATTAAAATGTACATTGTATTTTTGTCATGTGCAAATGCATCGTTACGACATATCTTTTTTTGCAATGTCATGATGGAAATTAAATACTTTTGTTTGATCGGATCAAAACCTTGTTTGTTTACATCTTTCAACCAGTTTTTCATTTTGTCAACAAACGAATCTATAACTTCCCGGATCAGTTCAAATCAAAGATTTGCCTTCTAATGCAACCCTACCATTTTCTATATACACGCTCGACTTCTGTAACCGCAGAAATATTTAACGATTTTGGAAAAAGTCAGGTGTTTTGTTTGGTTTATCATGAAAATGATGAAATAAACTAATTGAAAAATCTTTGTCGTTGACCCATTTGTAATTATAGAAACCTCACATTACATTCTGAAAGTAGCAAAAATGAAAGGTACTGAGAAAGGATATTCTAACGCGCGAGACACTTCAGTATGTTAGGTTAGCATGTTCACAGACAGTCTGCTTGATAGACAGACCTGTAGACAACCTTGATATTTTTCATACCTTAATATTGTCGGTCGGCATCTTTTCTTCACTGGTATCGATGATGGATTTATATTGCACCTCTTCTTCTATTTTATCATTAATCTTTTGCATGCTCCCTTCCTTTATTAGTTCAATCACCAATATATTCCAGTCAGAAGTGTGGCTTCTTATTTACTTAAACCACCACCGCCCAAATCCTTTTACACAACAAAACACACACAGCTCCATTCATCTTTGTGGTAAATATTGCACTTCTCATCCTCTTGTTTTGATCCTTTTGTTTTGATACAATTTTATTTTTTTGCATCAGTTTCCTGATTTATTTAAAAACGAAAAGGGAGTTTAGTTACAGGTGTAGAGGATTTGCTTTCTAGGAAAGACCAAGGTCTGTTTTCGCTATTCTTTTGATCTCGTGCACTTTCATTGTCAGATCTACCCCACTCCCACCGACGGCAACGCTTTCTAATTAACTGTGTGTGGTTGTTTGTGTTCAATCCTATCCTATGTAATTTTGAATGATCATGGAATATGATGAACCAATATTTTGACAACTTTTCCAACTTCGAAGACGATTGCATCTTGACATTACAACCTTTTTTGCTATGCCTACAGAAAATTGTTAACGTCTAAATTAGTGATTTTAATTGAGAAAGATTATGCTTATTTTCGTAACATTTAATTGCAACCAATGTTCGTAGCATACGTATGTAAAATAATGTAAAAAGACCCATGGGGCTCTTCAAATCCTTTTGTTTTTAATATACCGGGTGACTCAAAAAGGCTTTACACGTTTAATGACGTATTGGAGCCCTCAAATTTTCTTTCGAGTGGTAGAGTAAAGTCTAACTTATATTTTGAGGCATAACTTTTTAAAGTTAAAAAATGCCTAACTATCCCTTTTTGACGTGTTTTAGCACTTTTCGAAAACTGAATTTTAACTTTTATTTGCAAGCTCGTAATTTTTTAACTGCTGGACCAAACTTAAAAAGTTAAACCTCAAAATTTAAGTTAGACTATCCTCTTTCCGCCCCGAGGAGTCGCCAAACGTGTGAAGTTTTTTTAGTTACCGGTAGATTTCTTCAAAATATGAACTTGATACAAATCTCATGAAATGTGAAAATTATTTACAACGCAGACCAGATCTTTTAAGCGAAATTAAATTATGCAAAACACATAGAATCTTGAATTTTGAAATTTTACCCTTAAAATTGGCGTTTTTAAGCCAAAATTTTGGACTAAAAATGCCCTCAACCCCGAAATTAAATTCCGCGAAATATTTAATTTGCAAGGTCTGAGCCGCGAAATTAAATGCCGCGAAATTTTCTTCCCTTAAGGTAGTATAAAAGCTCGTGGTGTATAAAAGTCTCTTGTAAATTGAAAAGAAATACAAAATATTATGACTTAATTTAGCTTGATCTGTTTGTTGTCAACTTACTGGTCCTGTCTTTAATCACGGTTTTTTATTAACAAACAAGAAGCTGTAAAGGCCCAGCAAGAGGGAATAAAGAATGAGTAGACAGTAGAAATTTGTTGTTCCTAATCACATAGAGTATGTAAAGTCCAAAGGATAAGATTCTGGAGGTAATAAAGTCTGCAACCACCAGGTCATCTCAAATATTTGTAAAATTTGACTCTACCCCTCAGTGTATATTAATCATTGTTGGGTCATTCAGATTAACTGCATAAACAAATAGCATTCAAATTTATTTTTCATGTCCTCACTCCGTGAAGAAGGAATTTCAAATGTAGTCCTTATTTATAAAGCCTGTTTTATACTAGCCCTCAACCATACAGAATAAAGTCAAAAAAATTATTAAAAAGGTAATTATCTCATTCATATAACCTGGTTGGGAATGTATAAACCTAATTTAAAAAGTTGTAAAAGAATTAATTTATCCAGCCCAGAAAAATTATCCCAAAACTTTTTAATGATTTTTCTCACTTTAGCCTGTATGGTAAAAATAAAATTGAATGCAATTTTTTTTTTATGAAGTTGACCCGACTGTAGGCGAAATTCTACTGCTGACTTGCTGATTTCACACATTCAAACTTATCACACAATTGATCCCGCCAAACCTTTTTCAAAAGCTTGTCATCACGCCAGAGAAAAACCCCAATTACGCCACAATCACGCAAACCGTTAGGAATGTGCCAAAGCACAATATGTGCCGCTGGAGAATGATCCAGTGTACAAAAATGGCAGTTTTTACTGCACGTAGGAACGGTTTTGTGGTGCAAGAATAAACTAATTTTAGATGAAAACGAGGAAACACGGTTAAAGAATCCAGTGTTTATCTGCACCCTTCTCCTACCGGACTATATTAATCAAACTAATCAAACTTTATTTTTAATTGAACGTTGTCGAACTTGAATGAACTTTGTCAGCCGATCAAAGTTCAAGTTCGATAAGTTCGTAGTTGTATTTGAGATTTTACAGTGTGATTAATTAAAGAACTTAATTGAATCTAATATTCTAAGAAGCTGACATTTAAGTGGTAGTCATGTTTTTAGCTTTCAAGAACCTTATAGCTGAAAAACTATTTTAAAGTCGTGAACATAAAACAGTAAAGTCAAGACTGAAAAGAAATCAAAGGTTTTACTAAATATAGCAGCCGATAGCAGATTGATTGATCCACAATAGATTTTCAACTTTGTAATGTATAAGCAGGATAAATAAGCCAACCAACTAAACCAAATTCAAATAGATCAGAATCAAAGCTCTAGAGAAATTAGCTTCAATTCAAAATTATTAATACTGACTTAGCTGATAATCGGAAAATACGGGCATACTAAAGGAGCTAAATATGACGGAGGTAACATTTAGCCTATAATTTCTGAGCTAGATCATAATTAGTCTGATTTGCAGACCCATACTAAAACCGTTGTACGTATAAAGCACGTTTCGTTAGAGGATGAGAGCAGCCTAGACCATAATCGCAAAGTACGCGCATACTAAAGGAGATAAACGTTTAGCCTATAAATGCAAATTAAGGCAGGACTTCGGCTAGCAAGATGGGTTACACACACAAACAGGCATAGGCATGGGCAATAAAAGCATAAATTGTATTTTGTAAAATGTATTTCTTTATATTTTATTTATTTTTAAAACTTCAGACCAAAAATCAACTGTATTTATTTACAAGCTATGATACATTATACAACATAAGAAGAGTCCAATATATTGACAAAAAGTTTTTTCAATGAGGAATCGATGAAGATTACAGGAAGCACCTGCGTGGTCGAAACGAGACAATAAAATAATCCCACTTTACAAATAAACATTTTCATGTACATTTTCACCTTTCATCAGGCGAAAATGGTTTTTGGATTTCGATTTTAGTTGGCAAGATTTGTGTAGCCTTTTAATTGTTTGTTTTGTTCATTTTGTGAAAAGATCCTGATGAGTTTTTTTGCATCTTTCCTTGACATATGAACAGAGGATGTCTGTTGGCTAATGACTTCAGTATCATATCCATTCGACTTCCTGAAAAAATGCACTGTCATACAACATGTCGCTATGACAACCTTCATGCGTAAATGACTGTCATTATGTTAATTACGAAGACGATCAACTTTGTATCTTATCCGTAAAACATAAATTGCTTTGGGGATGTGTATATTCCTTTGAAAGAAAACAGCTTTCTTTGCCAATTTTCTCCTTTCTCATTCTTGTCAAACCACACCATTCGGTTCAAGCCAGTAATTTCTTTCAATTAACACTGGATTGCATTCTTCGCATTTTCCCTGCTGCATTTCTGTTAGTGATCACTTTCGGTCCTGAGAAAAGAAACCAAAAATCATAAGTTATGCAACGTAAGAAGAAACGAAACGAAAGCAGAAAAGAATTTTACAGAGAGAGGCGTAGATGAGGAAAAACTTATTTGATGCTTACCTGTTTCAATTTCTTCTTCTGACTGATCACAGTAAGCGACTTCATCGGGTAACGCCATCTCAACGCGACAATCATCATTGTATACGTTCATTTCATTCAATAAAAGTTCTGTTAAATTTTCAAATCCACTTGAGTTTGCTGTGGATAAGAGACATGTTTCAACGTCCAACTCGACAGCAAGTTGTTCCAACTCTGCATCGAAAGATTCGTCGTCCTCTGATCCTGAATGTAAATCATCTTTGTTTTGAATAATGAGAACAGGAACTGTAGTGTTGATCCTCATCTTGGCAATGTCTTGGTAAATATCGCGAATGTATTGAATACTGTCTGCTTTATCTGAAGAACAGACCAGTAAGAAACCATGAGCATTTGCAACAGTCGATCGATACTCCATTGGTGACGATTCGTTGATATCTTCTGTCGTATCCACCAGTTGAAACTTGAAGGTCTTCGTTTTACATTGTTGTTTGGCTAACTGTTGACTAATGGTTGATCGTGAGAAACTCTTGGCTTTTCTTACTGATTTTGCATAGTCGATGAGTTTTTCTTTTTTGCTTTTTAAAAAATCTTCGCATTCAACGATTGCGGTGACTTCGAAACTTGAACTGGTTGTGGTAGGTGTGTATTGTTCAGTGAAATAATTGTTAACCAATCGGTGAATGAAAGAGGTTTTACCAACGCCTGCTTGTCCCAAAACAACAATCTTTCCATAAGTAATCTCTTCGTTTGTATCGATCTCTTTGATAGCAGTATGCGTTGATGTTTTTGATCGCCCGAACTTTGAACGAAACCTCTCAGTTAACGATTTCGCCTTCTTGTTCTCTTTACGTGATTCGTGTGGATTAGCGGAGATGGGTGCTGTGGCTGAACGAATCAAATCTGGACTTTCTCGTGCCATCACCATGCTGTGAATTTCAAGAAGAAGAAAAAAGTATTTTAAAAAAAAACGCTGTTTGTCTTGTGTGTGTTCAAGAGAAGTCTTCGATATTAAAGCAATTGAGTTGTTGATGTGGTTATTTATGAAATTTCTCAATGTTTTAATTATCTCCTTATTTGAGAACAATGCTCGTTGCGTTCCTCTTCATTGTTCTCTTCAAACAAAAGACTACTCATTTAATTATATCATTCAAACAAAATATCACATCCTTCAAAACTGTTGTTAAAATTGCAATTCTATGCCAAAATTCGAAAGCTTTCTATATTCATTTATTGTACAAGTTCAAATCACACGTCTATAATTAAAATGAATTCATGAAAAAGCAAACTTGTTTTGTCAACTTATATGAACTTCAAGAGAACTTTAAAAAACTAGATTTCATACCAACTTTTTCTGATAACTTTTTGTCTTTTGTTTATCAAACCCAGCTAATCTGTAAGGATTGATATCTACGTCAATGTCAAAATTTCCTTTTTTTGAGTGATACAACTAATATGACGAAGTGAGTTTTCTCTTATTTAAATTACCATCAACAACATCATTTTGAAGTGAAAGCACAATTGAAAAGAATATATGTGTGGACTGTGTTATAAGCCTTATAAAGATCAAAATGATGATAGCGAGATGGTTTATTCACTTACTTTTAATTCAATTAATACAACATAGTCTGTCTAGTTTGCCATGAAAATAAAACCGATGTTAACATCTGTGACGGAGCCATCATCTTTGTTCCAGAATATTCACCACCGATGAACGATACTGAAAATGAATTTTCGCTCAAAACTGGAAAATGTTTTCCAACATATTCATTGGTTTTGTGTTCTTTCGTCTGTTGTATACTTTTGTCTAGAAGTAGACTGTCTACTCTCTCAGTGAACCATTGGAAAAGTTTTCGTCAGTGGGGGGAATTAAAAATAGACGTAAAATCCCATAAGTCGAGTCCAAGTTGATTTGTTGTTTTACGGGCGAAGCAGTTTCAAAATATGTGTCGGTCGATCGGCAAAAAAATAAAAATTTAAGAGAATTTTTTAAGATTTTATTTTACACTAAATTTGTTCTTTGAGTCAAATTTGTTTAAATAAAGCTAGAATTGAATGAAAGTTTGTCATGAAAATGTGTCAAAAAATTGAAAGGATATTTTCTTGTTTCTTTTCGTGAAATAAAAAGAAAACCAATTTTTAGTGACTTTCAATTTCCATTTTATTTTTATTTCACTTTTCTAAAAATATGGGTCGGTCGGGCCCGTAAAACAACTAATTAAATTGGTCTCGCCTAAGGGATAATGTTCGAAAAATTGATGGGGGTAAATCTTTTAGCAATACAGTTGAATATTGAAATTTGCATATTTTTCAATGGGAATGGGCCTTTTTCCAGTGGGGACGAAATTAGATGCTAATTTTTGACCGCGGAGACGCTTTTCTCGGTGTGGGAGTGAGTTGGTATGAGTAAAGATTACAGATTTACATTACATTAAGTCTTATCACGTCGTAGCTTTCCACTTTAACTGTTTTGAATATGAGTTTGTTTTTTGACCAGATATGGTTTATCCTTCCCCCAAAAAACCTCAAAATGCCTCAAGTTGTTGAATAGAAGCAAAAGTTTGTTTTGAAATGTAGATGTAGATTGAAATGTAAATGTAGATTGTTCGTTCATAAGGGGAAATGGTTGATGAGTTTTTTTTTTCGTTGACTGAGATTTCTCTTTATGGAAAAATGTTGTGTTGCAGGAAGAAAGAACAATAGATCGAGGACGGATTCGTAATGACGCAAAAACAATCATCAACTCTTCCCAACTTCATTTCCCAATATTGTTTGAATATCCCCTCTCTTCATCATGGTTTGTTTTTTAAGTTTACTATTCTTTCTTGTACTGCTCATCTCTTAAAGGATAAACGAAGGAATATCCTTCACGGCCCACCTTTCCCACCGCTCGCTTTCTTCATAAAATTTCTTGTTTGTCTCTACAGTTCAACAAGATTACAAACTCATTTTGCAGCCCCCTAAAAAGAATGACGTCAAGTATAACAAGGTAATTATCCTGCATTTTATCCCACTTGTTTAATTTGCCCCTGATTAAGCTCGTCAGTTATACCAATTATAAATTGTACAATATCTGAGGGTTTACATTAAAAGATGTTCAACTTTTGATTTTAGAGTGTTGACGTAATACAAGTGGAAATGATCAAACGCACATATGTATCACGTGTCATGAGGTGTAATGAGACAGCATGAGTAACAAGAAACACATCGCCGCCATACTTCAGTGAGTTTCTTTTGGAATAATTACATTTGCCATGTGTTTTTATAAGGAAGATATGCTTGGTACCGAAAGCTGCGTTATAGTCAATACCTCGTTTTTGCGCTGCAGTTTTTTTATAAGAGAAGGTTTTTTAAGAGAAAGTTTCTTGCACGAAAGTAGACATCTTTGTTTGGTTTTAATTGTAGAAAGCATCGAAGGGACACGACATATCATTGGTTTTTGGCAGCATAATTGCATCAAAAATTTATGGTTATTAATTGACAATATTACAATCATCAAATTTAAAACCTTGCCATCAAATCAAAAATCACTTTCATTGGGCATGGCCGATGAACATGTTTTTCTTTAATGAAAGAGTTTACGTTCATCAGACATGCCCAATATTGAATTACTGGCAAAGTTTTTAATTTGATGACCGTAAAAATGTCTATCTATAACTTTTATCTTTAAATTTTGATGCAATTTTGCTACCAAAACCAACCATAACGACATCAGTATTTTGAAAATTTTATAAAAACAGACCAGAAAGGAAATCAATTTTCTCAGGATTTCATATTTTTTCTCTCTGGTAATGAAAAACATTAAAAAAAGTCATTGGTTAAGTAAATTTAGTTTACTCATCGTCCATCCAGCCATTCGATTCGAATATCTTTTGGAGATGGATTTAACGTGGAACGATTTCCCGTCTTAGTAGTCATGGAGAGGAGAAAAGAAATGTCATGTATCAATTGTCTGCATGCAAGCACGTACATCCTAATGCTGTGTATTTATGATGGAAATTTATAGAAAATTAGCAAATTAATTGTAAGTGACAAGGACACCTTATTTCAACCGATTAGTTTCGGTCCCACATACAGGCAATATTTATCTCGTTGATTTCCTATTCTATTAATGTGATTTCCATTTACGTCTTTTCCGTTTGTAGCTATGGGTGATTCAACAAACTTTTAGGTTTATATAAAAATGGTTATACTTAATTAAAGATCTTCTATGTGGGGGGCGTACGGATTATCGGTACATCGGTATGAGGCCTTTTTTCGATCGGTATTTCGGGATTAAGGGGTAAAA
>JAUJPO010067756.1:0-12157 GCA_032270745.1 Tiaropsis multicirrata
AGATCGTTTTAGATCACTCGAGTGTAGAATTTGTTAAAATGGGAAAATTGGACAAAAGTTGAAAATTTGAAAAAGTTTGAGAAAAAAGATGCGGCCGGGTGACGACGAAAAAAATTTTCACCCGGCCGGTGGACCGGAAGCTTTTTTTATTTAGGGTCGGCCTTGGAAGGTCATCAAAATGGCATCTGTTTTGGCATCCCATGTTTGACTGGAGGTTCCCAAGTTACCCCTTCTGATGGTACTGGTATGATCTGCACTTCAAAAAATTTATAAAATTGTTCTCCATTAAGCTTTTGACCGCTGGTAGAAATTTGAAATGATTTCCCTGGTGGATTCCTGAAAAATTAAAATAATTAAGTTTTTGCTATTTACAGGCAGGCCAAATTCTAAAAAGGATGCTGTTGGTTATCGAAAGATATAGTTTTTTTGGTTCATGACATCCATCCTAATTTGCACATTAGTTGCAAATTAGGATAGTTTTTTATCGCTTTATTGTTTTAACGTATCCTTGACTGACAAAGAGATCATCTTAATTAAGAAAGTCTGCACGCTCGTAAAAAATAAGCTTAATTAGGATAGAGTTCCTGACTGGATGCTCTGAATTTCTCGGAACACAATCTAATCTATGTTGACCTCCGGATCACCCCAGTATTTCTGGGAATTTTTCACTTCGCAAGCATACCAAAGAACACCGGACACTACACAGGACTTTTGTCCGGTGATTTTGCCATTTATTTGCGCACCAGTCAAACTGCACCGGAATGTCTGGTGTATCGGCAGCGTTGTGCCTGATCTGACTGCCCGATATGATGATGCCCCCACCGCCACCTTATTATTCACTTTACTTCTTTTCTCAATCTAATCTTTAAATGAAAACATGAAGCTAAAAAAAAAATATATAACAAATAACTGACAGCTGACACGGAGACGAGTTGATCACGATGAAAGTAGACCAAAAAGTGGACCTTGATCTTATCTTCGTTCACTGTCTGTCTGTCTGTCTGTCTGTCTGTCTATTTCTGCTGGAATGCACCACCAACACCACGAACTTCTGTTTGTTTTGAAGGAAATCCGAAAGTTGTGTTGTGTTTCCCAGTTTTCCCCGATTTTATTCTGACTTTTTGGGAGAGTTCGCTCTCCCCCGCAGATATCGGGAGTAAAATCTTGAAGAATGTTTTGCTTTCCTCTTCTTGGAAAAATAATTTTCGCACCAGTCTTCTCTGAGGTGAAAAGAAAAGTTTAATTTCTCTGCCCCCTTGCAAAAATTCCTAATCAAAATACTTTCAAATTAAAACTGTATGGTATCTTTTGTTAGGGTGTTGGTTTAAAAAGTCATCGCAATCTGATAAAACAAGGCAAACAACGAAGTGAACAAAACATAAATACACACAGACGACAGAACGAAAGAAGATGGCGGCAGGGCAACAAGGAATAAGGAGTGCAATTATGGAAGTTTTTCACGATGGTGTATGGAGGCAAGTTCTTGTTAATTTAGATGATGGAACTCTTATATTAAGTGTTGAGGAAGGTCATTCAATGAATGGTTCTGTCCCTGCCAGTCCAAAAGATCCACGGAATGGGCCACTCGATTCAACTAGCAGTGTTGGGGATGTTGAAGTCCCAGATAACGTAGCAAATCAAGTCCGTGTTGTGCGAGTGATTAAACAAGATGTTGGAGGACTGGGTATTAGTATTAAGGGTGGTAGAGAAAATAAAATGCCTATTTTGATATCAAAAATTTTTAATGGACTTGCTGCAGCACAAACTGAAGCTTTATACATGGGTGATGCCATTTTAGCTGTGAATGGAGAAGATTTACGTAATGCAACTCATGACGAAGCTGTAAATGCTCTCAAAAAAGCGGGAAAAGAAGTAGAACTTACTGTTAAATATTTGAAGGAAGTAACACCATATTTTAAAAGAACAGCATCACAATCTAGTTGGGAATCTGGTTCTGGACCAAAAGAAGTTAATGCTACAAAAGCGTGGAATGAACTGAAAAAGATTCCTCTCAAATTATGCTACATAACAAAACATGTTTCAATGAATGGAATTGAAAACGATGGAAAAGTCTTCGAAATATTTACACCAGACGGTAGATCTGCAGCAGTTTTACGAGCAAAAGAAAATGCAGTTGCATCACAATGGTTTAATTCGATTCATTCAGCAATTTCAAAATTGTTGCCCTATGGTAAGCCATTTTACTCAATGAAAAGAAGAAATGCTTAGAAGAACACTTTCAGTACCATTTGCATTCAAATCAAAAGTACCTTTCATCAGAGGTTCTTCAGTCAAAAGAGATTAGAAGTTAAAAAGACTGTTTCCTTGAAGTTTTTGTGTAAAACATAAAAATGAAGTTCATCATGGATCAGTTATTAATGACAGTTTCTGAGGATGAATTAGGTCAAATAGAGTTTATTTACTATAGATAGCCAGATATACAAATTGGTTCATAAACAAAAACAAAATGTAATTTAGAAGCAATGGACCAGTTATGATAGATTTTCATGGTTTTCCATATTAGCAAGAATATTTAGTAGTGATGTAGCTTGGACGGTGGCTAAAGGTTAATGAGTTTACATGTAGCTATCCAGTTTAGATACAATGGACTTATTCAACTTTTGAACATGTTCAAGTGATTCAAATTTTATTTGAAATATATAAATTTTGAGATAAGGATACAGAGTGGCCACAGGGACTGGAAAAACTGGAAAAGCTGGAAAAATAGTTATTTTCAGAAATAGGGCTAGAAAAACTGAAAAAAATTTAAATCAAAGATTTTATAGCTCTGACATGCAATTTGCGACTATAAATTTTCAAAAAAATTCTTGTCGGATCCAACCATGGTGGATCATCCAAACAAATAGAAATAGAAAATAGAAAGTCTTATCATGACTAGGGGTTTTGGCAGAAATCTTTGCAAAACATTTTGTAAAACTGCTTTTAGCCTTGGGCTAAGTCTTTCAACTGGTTAAGCTGGAAAACAGTGCATATTTCAGAGCTGGGGCTGGAAAAATATACCTCTTTCAGCCTGTAAAAGCTAGAAAAAGATATGTTTTTTTATCAAAAAGACTGGATTTTTTCATTGAAAGAGTGTGGCCACCCTGGGATTAGACATGAAAATGACATCAAGTTTATTGAAACATAGTCTAATTCAATACCTTACTACATTTTAGGAATTATTTTTAACCACATTTTAGACTTGCAGAAGTCTAAACTTTTTCATGCTAAACTTGTTCCTAGCTACTTTATTCGTATATTTTGGATTTAATTTCGCAACTGAGCAGTTTGAGAAATTTTGCGTGGATTTAATTTTGCAAATGATCCTAAAGAGTAGACATATTTAACCAAAATTGCATGGTTTTGACAACATTTTTTGCTAAAATGGTAGTTTCAAAAATTTCGAGTGGATTTAATTTTCGCAAATCGACGATCCCATACGATTTTGTGAGACAATGTTTCGCGAAAAGGGCAAAAAATTGCCAAATCTAATACAAATAAAGTATTTAAAACATATAATTAGATAGATGGGCTTTAATGGTATCTTTCAGGCATGTTTTAATAAAGTTTGAAACAAATGTTGTAGTAATGTCACAACTTTTAAGAATTATGTTTTTTTTTTTTTTATTTAATAAGATCAAAATTTCAACTTTTATTTGATTTTGATCATTCTCCTTGGTAATAAGATGGATTAACAAAGATAATTCACATAATCAGGAAAACTCGAGTCTCCCACAGATTTTTTAAATAAATTTAAAAGTTTGTTTATAAAAGTAAGATGAAAACAAGCTTTTTTAAAAAAAAAGTCAGTCAGTGTATCAAAAGAGAAACTTTTTTTATAGTGAGCATTTTATGTTGAATCAAAGATTTTTGAGAAAAAGTAAAATGTGTCATTAAGAGATTATATGAAAGGAAAATTCTCTTTTACAAAAATGTTTCACCTTGAAGATAATACTCTTTTTTCCTGCATTTTCGTGAGTTTGTTAATCAACTTCTTATTATGTGTCATTATAAGGGATCTCATTTCATTGTGGTTAGAGATTTAATCACGGTACAGACAATTCAATCCATCGCCTTATAAAAGACATTTTTTCATTCTAACACAGTGTGACAACTGATTTCTTTTGCATGTATGAAAGATTTTGTGTTTTTTTGTACTTGTTAAGTAATCAAAACAAACACGAGATTTTAAAAGGTTTTTTGTGTGTGATGTGTGTTTACTAGAAATAACCTTCAGCTTTAAAAAATGTTAATCCTAGTAAAACAAAAATTAATGAATTTCAAAACTTTCCAAAGTTTACAACTATTTTTTTATTAAATCCAATTACAACCCGACAATTTATGAATAGATTTAATGAGACCCTCAGTTTATTTGGAAGAGGACAGTAGAAACGGTTAAAGCTGGGAGTCTTTAGAGAAAAGTCTGAACAAACTTTATCAGGCATATCCATGCATGTGATTTTATGTTGACTAAAAGCTCGGATAAGTTACCACAGTGAAAACCGAAGCAAATAGAATTTATTTGGCCTCTTGACAATATGCAAAATTGTTTTTTATCAAATCAGTTGAACAGTACATTCATGATATATCTGTTATGTAATCCTTTCTACGAAAGAATCCCAAAAATCCGGATATTTGTCACTAGTTATTGTTAAAAAATCAAAGGCAAACACCTGGCTTTTTTAGGATGTTTCTGTATAAAAGATGACGTCATCATGAATATCATGAATAAACTGACCATTCGATATTTATAGCCCGAGATGAGGTCAACGCCATTCTTGCTGACAGACCTGGCAACAGAGAAGTCCATGTCATGGGATGGCTTGCAGAACAAGTTCAAATGCCAGATAGTAATCGCTTAGAATGGAAACCGGTGTTTGCTGCACTGACCGATAAAGACATACTGTTATATGACATCACTCCGCTTTCCTGTGAAGATTGGGCATCACCTTATATTAGCCATCCACTCCTTGCTACTAGGTAATTTTTGATAGCAATTTGTGCAACTGAATGAAAACAGACTTCATTCTCCTTGTTTTGAGATATCACCATTTTTTTAAACAGGAGTAAAGAACCTGCTCTTTGAAAATGGAGAGATAAAGCTTTTGAATATAACATATATACAGATATGGATGAAGTCTTTGAAATTGGAGGTAATAAAATTTATTCTTCGTGAGATTTAAGTCAATTTTGCTGGATTTTGATCTATTTTTTTAAACATAGTCCGTAGATTATTGACCCCCTAGTAGAAGTCATTTTTTTTTTAAATTGAGAATTGTCTGTTAGAAAATTTAAATACGTCAACGTATATCAAAAGTCAAAAGTCAAAAGGACCAATCTTAAACAAATAGAAAAAAGTCTTAATTTCCAAATACAATACTTTTTACTTGATGACGACGATTAATTACTTTAATGGGATAAATTTTCGCGGGGATTAAATTTCGCGGATTTCGCGGATTTTGGCTTATCCGCTTAATCTAATCCCCGCGAAAACTTATCCTATTAAATGTATAACAACTCTCTTTTCTCTTACGATAGGTTAGTGCATTCGGGACCAACCGGTAACAACACAATGGGCGCAGAATTAACGTTCAGTTCGCGAACGGGGACACGCAACGGGGTTGAATGTCATTTGTTTCGCGTAGAGAGACCCAAAGAGTTGACTACCTGGTCGCACGCTCTGGTTAATGGTGCACACCACGCAGCCGCTCTCATCAAAGAAATTAATTGCGGTAAGTGTGTGTGTTTAGTTGGTTATGATTTTTGGCCTCATATTGCATGGCATTGGGCTTTTCTAGAAAAAGTCCCTGTTGAGGATATAGAATATCCAGGGGGGTCCGAAATCTTCAATATCCATGGAGTAAAAATCTGAAGACCAAGGATATCCAGGGGGTGGGAGTTTAAAATTTTCAATATACTAGGATATATCTAAGGGGTAAGAATTTGAGGACCAAAGATATCCAGGGGGTTCGAAATTTTTGGCACAGATATCCAAGGGGTTGGCATCCTCAACAGTGGGAAAAGCCCATTATTGCAGATGCACCGAAGTGGTTTTTCATGGTTATAGTATTTGTGCTCTATACTGTAGGGCCGAGTTTGATACTCGCCGTGTTACTACGATTCACTTGGCAAGGGAATGTTTCTTCGTCCGGGTCAATCCATGCCATGTGATTGGAGTTGGGTACAATAACTCTGATACAAGTGTTTGTGTAGATATTCAAGGCGTTGTGGTTTGCAGTGGCATTCACGAGGTTCTAAACCTGCGAGAACAATATGTTTTCTGGTGTAATTCGAGTGTCTCTATATATATGCTGTGGTTCTGCGGCTCGCAACCGTAGGGCTGAAATGTCTGACTGCGCTTTGATTCCTATTTTAAGTCGGTAGGGCCCACTCCAAAGCATAAGAGAACATAATTTATCTATATAATCTATCGCTGAAGCTACATATGTTTCAAAACAAACGGTAAGAATTGATTTAAGGGGGTTCTAAAAGTTCTCTCTCCGTCATCGGATGATATTAAATTTTAATGAGTTTCTTATTAATTATCTTGCTCTTGAACAATTTTATTGCTTGTGCTCGCCTATGTTAGGTCTCTTTAAATCAACAAGCTTTGCTCTATCGACACTCACTTAGTATAAAATACGTCTGTAGATTCAACAATTTTCGTTTGGCCAACGGCTAAGGTGTAATTCGACTTAGCATCTCTTTTGCCTTTCATTCATGAATTCATCAACGATGTGATTTTTTTATTTTATTGACAATATATTTCGATACTATGTATCATCATCAGGTCTAAAAATATAAAAGTTAAAAACAGTAAAACTGCTTGCTAAAAACATTCAATATTTACACGTCAAATTCTATTTCTCTACTCAACTCAAAGAATGAGTTCAAATTTTCAAACACCTTCGCAAAAAATTAAAACTGTTGCCTTTGTTTATGTTCAAAATTATGTTGATGATATATCTCATTTCTTCGATAAACCGATAGCATTTGAATCGATAGAAAACCATGTATTAGATCGATGTTTTTGCATCATTAATCGTCATTACCTTAATATGATGTATGTAATTACTATGCAATTATTGTGATGCGGTGAAACATCTTATCAGCAGTGATCAGTGAACAATTTATTTTGTGTTCTCTCAAGTCTTGTCTTTAATTACCTTGGCTTGTCGTCTTTACAATTCACAGATTTTTTATTTTTGACTGGTTGAGAACTGTCTTTTCAGCGATCAGACCAGTGAAGTTTGGTAGATGAGATGAGATTGAGAGATCTGAAGAAAGTTTCATGGAGGTTTTTCATGCTTATGATGTTTAGACGTATCTTTAGTGTGCTTCAAGCTTATTGTTTTGGTGGATTCGATTATGATATAAGTATTTTTAAAGGGGTCGAACATGTATGAAATATTTGTGAAGTATTTGAATGTTTGCGCAGCAGTAGACCACTGTGTAAGCTTATCATCACTGAACGCTTTTTTTTACATATAAATGGATGGAAAGAAAAAAATTCATCTAGCTCTTCGCTCGCTTATTGAGATGTTCTCTTTCAAGGATTTGATTATGCAATAACCTTTTGAATGTTGTGTTGTGTTTGGTAGGGAAGTTAAGGTAGGCTTTTACCGACCCCCTTTTTTCTTGTGATCAAAATATTTAGCTTGGCAGAAGTACCGCCTTGATGGTTTTATAAATCGTACAAATGTGACAAAAGGGGAAATAGTTTCTTCAAAAATACAACTTTTGAGACGCAAATAATATAGTTTCTTCTTATTTTGTTAAAGCAGAGAGAAATTTTGACGTAACAGCTTGACCTGACATCTTTAATGAAAAAAGAAGTTCTAGTTTTAGTTCTTACTGAAAAATGTTTGAATAAACTTTTCAACGGGGGAACCATCAACCATTTACTTTTTACTGTAAACTTCTCAATTCTCCCTGTTGGGTCCATGTTAGGGGGGGGGGGGGGTATGTATGGGATTTCGGTATTACGGAAATGGACCTTTTTTGTCCGGAATCTCGGAAATCGTGTCAAAAATTCTTCGGTTTTCGGAAATTGAGGAGCTCTTCGGTTTCGGAAATAGACCTATTTCCACTTTGGAAATTCTGTGAGAATGAAAATTTTATATTTTTTTGTCCCAAAAATGTTCGGTTTCGGTATTTCAAAACCCCGTCTGGCGAGTACTAATTTTGGCGAGAACTTATTTTGGCGAATGACAGACTAAAACTTCTCTTTTTTACCATTATTTGGGTAATTTCGATAAAAAGGAGGGGTGATTTTGGTTAAAGGCAGAAAATATTAATTTTGGCGAACCATCACTTTTTTTTTAAATTTTGGCGAGTATCGCCAAATTCGCCAAAATCCGCCAAAACCAGTTCTCTTAAGGTATTTGTTAATTCAATGATCGTGTTTTTTATATGGTATCTTTTCTCGTTTGAAGTGTAATTAATCTCGTCTTTGTTTTTTCTGTTTTAGCCGTTACATGGAACGAAGTAGAATGCCGCTTAACACTACACTGGGAAAACGGATTTTTGTTAACCCGAGCGAAAACCGATACGGAGACGGAATCTGTTTTATGGAGCAACCCGTATGAGAGATTGCGCTCGTCGTCTGATGATGCCAAACGATTGTTATGGTTGGATTTTGGTGACAATGATGGCGAACATGTAAGAAAAAAAGCCCGGTCTCCGCCTTTAAGCCTTTGATGTTCATAGTATTCATTGCGTAATCCTTTTTAAGGGAAACATGCGGCGGCTTAACCTGTAGTGTTTTTGAAATAAATGAAAATTTTCCACTCTTTTTTTTACTGAAAAACCAAACTTCAAATGACCGTCCAGGCTAGTAGCATAAGCTAGTTTCATACTCTTTCTAAAAACATTCTGTTTACGTCTTATAATGAAGTGGTCTTGAGCTATAGCCAAAAGGCGTTTTTCGGGCTCTAGATTCTTTTATGAAGCATAACTTTTATAAGCAAATCAAGGCTGAGATTTAGGCTCGAAATAATAAGTCTATTGTTACAAAAATACTCTGAGGCCAAAAAGGAAGCTTAAGGGTCTTTTCTGTTAACATGATAAAGTCTCCGTCTTACCCAATTTAATGTTTGTTTTAATACCCCCACCCCTTTGTGTTTTGTGAATACCAACATTTTTTCGGCCAATAGCGTTACACCACTTTTAAAAACAATCGCGCGACCCGGCGGCGACATATAGAGTATTTCATGCTTCGCAAGTCTTTTATTATAACTGAACTTTGATGAACTTGACTCACATCATAGGCCACGAGAAAGAGGTGGTAAAAACTCTCCTAGATTTCCTGTTTGAATCACGCAAATATTGAGTTTAAATTTTTGTGTACATGAAGTGAGTCATACGTTTGTTTTGATTTTACATTTTTGTCACGGAAGCATCAGTTCTCTCAATGAGTTGTGTCTACTCTGCCTAAACTATTTCTATTATCGTAAATTCGAGTCATTGCCTCCAGGCACGAGGGGGCCTTTTAGCTTCATGAAACACTGAGAATGCTCTAAAATTCATTACCATAAAATGAGGCGATGATGATTCAGCCTTACCTGAATGAGACCTTATTTCTTTGTGCTCGTTAGTTCTCTTTCTCTGACAATACAATAAAAAAAGAAAAATATTTTTTTAAGATTTTTTTTTTAAATAATTTTGTAGTTACGGCTTTAATGGTAATTACAGCTTTAATTACCTTCGATACCTTGGGAGTTAAATTCCCCATACTGAAATTTGATGTATTCTCAACGGTGAAGAGTATAAATGCGTTGCTTGACATTGATGTTTCTCGAAAGTTATTTTTCGTTTCATGAATCTGATTAATATTAATATTATAGAGTGCAGGGGGCACTCTTAAGCGTCAGTTATTTCTAGTTTTAACCTGCGCAGTGTTTTTTGAGAGAAAAATTACAATTTTCCACGATTTTTTTAAAGAAAATCTAAACTTCAAATGACGGTCCAGACTAGTAGCATAAGAGATAGCCAACAAAAGTTTTGATACTTTTAGAAAGCTCTTTTCGTAGTCTTCCTTAAAATGAAGTGGTCTAAAATTATAGCCAAAAGACTGTGGTTCGGTAAAACTACCTCTTCTTCATGACGCCATGAGTCTTTCGGCGTCTAAGGGTTTTAACGCAATACATGTTTACAGATAGAAATAAGAACGCCTATTCATTTTGTAACCCATATCTGTTTTAAAAGTTCCCAAGGTCTCACCCAAGTTAAATTCACGGCTTTGAACCAGCGATAGATATTAAATATCTGAAATCATTTTGACTGATTTTTATATCGTTTTTTTTTTAAACAGGAGTTGGATTTGCACGGCTGTCCGAAACCCGTGGTCTTTGTTTTACACACTTTTCTATCGAGCAAAACGAGTCGACTGGGATTAACGCTTTAAAAGTTCGCTATACCTAATGATGGACGAATGATTCAACAACGTTTTTATCTCCATTATATTTCGTCGAACAGGATACAGTGATACAGTGGTGCGTGTAAATATTGTTTTTTTAAACGATCCGAAACAAGGCAACATTGTTTTGGAGCTACCATAACTTCATTCGCTCGTTCACACACACAAAGCCTACGTGACAATGAAAGGATGAGAGGGCCGAAAGGACCGTGGCGTGTTATAATGCGGATCAACAAATCATTGATCAGGTTTTTATAATGGGAAAACTTGACCGAAAGAGATCCAAAACGAACCGTTTGCACAGTGATAAAAGGGCGACGAACGAATGAATATAGAAATTAAGACATAAGTAATTTTCATGTTTTTTTTACCACACTACAAAATACTTTGACATGGACAATTAGGAACCTTTTTTTAATAAATTTTTGTGGATTTTTTGTTTGTTTTTTGTTTCTTTGAATTATTTTTGACTGGAATCTTTATTTCTTTTTTGGAAATTAGCGATTAGTATAATTATAATCGGGTGTGATCATTGACATGACAAATGCCCGTTGTTGAATACAACAGACATGAATCTTTTTTCCTTATTTTAGAGACGTAGGCTATCCACATAAAATATAGACTCTTATATAGAAAGAAAAGAACTCTATGTTACTATTAGTTTTTTTGTACCTTATTATAACTTGTACACTTCTTATTTTTATAGTATTATAATCCAAGAATAATTTATTTATCTAGTAAAATTTGCACCTGATTAAAGTTCTTGGTCCTGTTAAGAACAGTGCCAGCACCAGGGGTTTCAGCCGGTAAACTATCCCGAAAAGTTATTTTTCAAAAGACACGATGACCATTTTTAATGTATTCAAAATATTCAGCAAACTTTAAATTAGAAAAACTTACTTACAAAAATATAACTCCGTTCAGAAGTTAAAAAATTATATTACAAAAATAGGCTTTTAAAAAAAATAGTATTTGTTTGTCATCAAATCTAGTTACTTTTATTTGTTTTGTTTCTTTGCCAGCAGAGCTAACAGGGTCACAAGTTCATATTTCGCCAAAAGTGTAAGTGTTTGTCAACTTTTGCGTTTTTGGCACAAATTTGAAACAGACAATTCATGACATGCGTAAGTTAGTAAACATAATTTTTCCTAATGGAAACACCTAAATAAGAGGGCAAATTCTGGATTTTTTGCAAGCATTGAGGGCAAACTCTGGATTTTTTGGCTGTCTTCGCTGGGAAAAATGACGTAATGCTAACTTACCCATAGAGCAAGAATAATTCGTGATAAAGATTCAGAGGGTATGGAATGGAGCTGCCAAATTGGGACCACTCCAGTTTTCCGTAGTAAAGTCTCTTAAACGAGTTTGGAGAATGAAGCATCGAGACAAAAATTAGTCTCTTTTATTCAAACAATTTTTAGAGACTTTTGTACTAAAGAACGATATGCATGATCTCAATTTTGGCAGATACATTATATGTGGATTTTGGCATCCTTCGAGTTTCAGAAACAATGATAAGGATAAAATCAATTTTAAATAATTCCAATATGGCTGTGTATTTGTACACGAAAATGATTTGGACAGGCCCGAAAATGTTTGGGCCGCACCGTGGGTCATGGTGGTTTTATCAGAGCATCAAAAGACAAAGAAGTGTGACGTGAATGGCGTTCTTATAATAAACGCAATTGATAACGTCGTCAAATTATTGTATTGAATTGGTAATTATTTTCACGCGTGCAA
>JAUJPO010067767.1:0-12156 GCA_032270745.1 Tiaropsis multicirrata
TGTTCTCACTCATCTTGTTAAAATGTAAATGGCAAGAGTTTTTTTTGCATAAAAAATGTAAGTATTTTCCCCCACTGCCATGAAGTAATAGAAATAATATTCTCTACGTGTTCTCTCATTTTAGTCACTGGTTGAAAAAATGTTTCAAAGTTTTTATAAAAGCTAAATAATGGAAAACGGGGATGGAAAAATATCAGCAAAGATTTCAGATCTGACTGAATCACTGTATCGCACAACAGATGTTTTGTCTTCAGCTGACCGCATGATTGATCATTACCGTGGATTAAACAAAGAACAAGAGCATGAAATTGCACGTGTAAGAAAGCCCTTTTATGGTTTGTTTTCAATTCAAATACCTGTTCAATTCGAGGGTTAATGTCTTCTCTGTCTGCGGTTTATTATTATTTTTTTGATATTATATTAAGAAAATAGGTTTCTTCATCATTTTCAGGGGTATTGTTAAAACAAGTTGCTTTTAGTTTTTTTGGTAATTTCCAGGACTGAATCCTTATCAAATGAGAATTGTATAAGATAATTCAAATGAGAATTATTTTTAAAATAACAACTCATTATGAATGGAAGAAATCTTCATGTCTTCTAAACTTTTCTCAGCTGTTTTTAACTATTATTTAAGAAGTTTTAAATATTTTAAAGCATTAAAAAGCGTTATGTTACTTGAAACCCAATCAAATCCAATCAAAACTTGTTTAATGTCGTCATTCATTCATCCTATCAATACCTTCTTTTGAAGTTATTTTCTGCTTTGCTGGATTAATTTTATTTGGGTTTAAGCAGATGAGATGAGATGAGTCTAAGGAGTTGTATTACATTGTCAGATTACTGTTGAATAAGACAATTTTTTTAATTTTTTTTCTCCAATTCAGCTACGAGGTACATTACACAAAACAAAAAGAAACTGCAAACCAACAAACAAAGATGGAGGCTATCATAGTCGTTCTCATTCCTCTCTACTGCAGGTAAAGCTTTTTCCTGTTTCAAGGTAAAGGTTTTTTTCCTGTTTTGAGTAAACTGTAGTAGTCAGGCCAGAAATTAGAATATTTTAATGAATTCATCCATATGATTTCGGGACCAATCTCAAAATCAAAGCCATATTGAAAAATTCTCAATACACTATTTTTGAGATTGGTCCTTTAGAGACAGACTTGTTGAAGACGAAATAAGAATTCGCATTTCCTACTATTTATGTTACTTAGGAAAACTGGTACATCTTAAAATCATACAAAGAAGTTGTAATTTTATGTTACACTGTCGTTTTTCTATGCTTTTTATTGCCTTTTGATTTCAAATTTTCAGGATGAACTAGATGGAAGTCTTTCAAGTAACGAGGAAAATGTATTTAAAAGTTTTCAAAACTCAAGATCGAAAGTACATTTCAAGGATAATGCTCATCATAGTAGCAATAACAAGGTATAACGGTTTGTGGGGGGTTGAAATTTAAATCGATTCAAACAGCAATAAACCAGAATGGTGTTGTTGTTTTTTTGATAATATAAATAATCGTAATAATGATATTGTAAGCTAAGGATCACAATTCAAGTGTGTGAACTTAACCGGGTCTGATCAGAAGAAATGGTTGTTAATATAATAATTTTTGAAATAATTGTGCCATTTTTCTTTTGAATTGTTCAAAAAAAAATTTAATATTAACCATTACAGTTTTTAAGATCTAATCACTACTTTCAAATTTTGTTTTAAAATTTTCCTTTTTAGCTGTCGTCCCTCGAAACTACGCTAAATCATGTCAATCAACGACAAAATATATTGGAAGAAGAATTATTGAATAAAGATCGGTTACGAGAAAGGTGAGGTGATCATCAGATTTGAAAGTTGTAAACAAAAGTCATGTTCAGTTTTCAGTTGACGATCTTCATTTAAACTAAGATATTTAAGACATCATCAAGTAAACATAAAACAAATTATATTTGATTACAAAAGGAAGTGGTGAGAATATCAGAAACCTATTTTATAAATATTTTTTGACAGAAAGAAAAAATTCACCCAGGTTCTATCTATATAGATCTTTATGAGAAAGATATCAATGTTCCTTGGGAGAGCTTGGCCTAACTTTATTTTGTTTTTTGACCATGTAGAGACTTGGAAAGGTTTGATACGACATTAAGAAACGAACTATCTTCATTGAAAGATGAAACACAGAAACAATCAGCATTGGATGATCGCCTGAAGCAATTACAAGAAAAAGTATTTTTCTATTTAAACTTTTGACCTTTTTTGAAGTTTATTATTCATTGATAAACTGTTGGTCGAATAGGCTTTTCCAGAAAAAAGTCCGATCCCCTCTCCCCTTCATGTTGAGGATGTCGATTTATTTTAACACTGGGGAATATCGAAAATATATTTTGTCTTAAAATTCTTACACCCTGGATATCCTCAACAGTGGGGGTATGGATTTTTTTCTAGAAAAGCCCAATTCTTTTCTTGTGTTCTACTGACTACACAACTACACTCCCTTTTTTAAAGCATCTAAAAGAATGTTGCCTTTGTTTACAGTTGATGATGATTTCACTTCTTCTTAGATTGAAAACGATCATAGCAATTGGAGATCCCAACAAATGGAAATGCAAAATTTAACCAAAGAAATGTCCAGTCTAAAGGTTCCATACGGCATTTTCGTTGATAGTTCACGGCGTCCAGTGAGATTCAGTTATGAGGCAAAATCTGTGAATTGAGGAAGTTATTTTCGCAGATTTATTGCAAATTCAAAGTAGATGATGACACTGAAATGAAACATTTGTAACGGCTACACCTTTTTTTCTAAGAACGTTGTGGATGGAAGAAGCCTTCACGCCTTCTTAGTTGTTTTTAACTATTTTTAAGAACTTTTGACCTTGAAGCGTTATGTTATTTGAAATGAAATCCAATCAAAACTCGTTCGATGTGTCATCATTGTTTTGGCAATGTCAATCCTACCAATATGTTCTTTTACATTTATTTTCTACTTTGCTGGATAGTATTATTTGGGTTTAAACAGATGAGATGAGATGAGTCTAAGGAAAGCCTTTTTTGGGGGACATCCTAGTATCATAGCATTACCCCCCCCCCCTGGCCGCAGGGGGGGGGGGGTCTACACCCAAAATCTTCCTTAAAAACGCTGGGGGCTTGAATTTAACAAAATCATAGGGGGTACCTATATTCTGATTTGTAAGGTCTGAGAGCTGAAGATATCTTCAGTAGCAAAGGCCAAGTTGTTAAATGATCCAAGATCTATTTTAGACAATTTGAAAGCCTCAATTCTATGAGATTCAGGGGTGCTTAGTAAGGATTTCCTTAAATTACACGAGGTACCAAATTACAGGGGGTACCTACTAATGTGTGTTCTTTAGGGGTACCTATTCACAGGGGGTATCTAGAAATGTCTGTTTTAAGGGATACCTAAATTTCAGGGGGGGGGCTAAATTCTTAGGGGGACCTAAAACCCCTGTCAGAGCCATCAAAACCTCTGTTTTTTTGTTTTTAAGGAAGTTGTAAAGGGAGTGGCTACACCAAAAAAGAACAAGGCTATAAGGTAAGTATAGTACCCTTTTGAATATAATATTTTAAACTGTATTTCATCTGACCAAGAATTATTCGATGTGTACGTGCGAAGCTTGCTGCACATTTATTGTTTCTAAAATGCGTCTTCATACTTCCCTAGTCTAGAGAAATAATTAGAGCTAATAACCTTGTTATTGTATGCTTTCGTCTAACTTTTTGGGTTTTTTTCCCTTCAGTTTGTCACACGATGAGGACTTGAAAGATGAAATGAATCGTTTCAAAAAACGAATCTCAAAAGACAAGGAAATGGTAAGTTTGACAGTAATTTATGTACCCCATGTCGTAAGGAAATGTTTAAAAGACTATTTTAACACTTTGCAAATCCTACTATCGTCATCTACATGCAGTAAAATATATAGTTTGGTACAGTCTAGTGTACTACTTTTTAAAACGACGTATCTTTATCTGAAAGAGCCACTGAAAACTTGTTTCCACACTCACTATTTTACTCTGGCCGATTTATTACTAATCGCTACTGCGCTATCCTTTGTTCGAAAAAGATATGTTTCTGTAGAGAATAGTAAATAGTAGAGTAATTGATATGATGAATACCCGCTAAATGAATTCTTCCAAACTTCCAATACGTTCCGTGTCTGCTAGGCGTCACTTCTCCATCGGGTGTGTATGTCCTTAAAAGTATGTATCCGTGTTTATTAATTATCTTCTTTTGTTTCCACGCCGTACGTAGATTGGTGTGTTACAGGAAGAAATACGACGTAAAGAGCAAGAGAAAATCTCTTTCGAAACAACAGTCAATGAAATTCAAAACATTGGTACAATGAAGAATAACCAATTGAAATTACTTGAAGAACAACTAGACAAGGAAAAGAAGGAACGAAACTTGATGGAACGATCTCTTCATGATTTGAGACATAAGGTTCGCTTGTTTTTATTTGGAAGTATAAAAATGTCATTATTCTTATCAAATTATGCTTTTTTACGCTTGCGAATTATTCATAACGAGTTCCTGTTAATCACCCTTCATTGTGTACCTGTCGAAAAAACTCCTCGGTAAAAGATGGTGAACCAATAAATATCATTCAGTGGTACCAAAATCTTTCTACGTCCAAAGCCCTTACAAATTTCAAATATGACAATCTTGTGTGCTATAGTTTCACTTTCACTTTCACTTTGATTTTCAAAAATATATTAAGTAGAGAAGAGACAATTCTTGTTGATTTTTATACTCAAGAGTTTTGGCCTTCGTTTTTTAATTTAAGAAAATTATCACACATCTTGAGAAAATGCCACGGAAGCAAGCAAATTATTTGGAGAACAGGTTGTCATTTATAGCCCTGACACCCAAGCAGTTACACAAAAAGAACTTATTTATAAATCAAAATTTGTCGCTAAAATTTCCTGACTTTTTACTGCTTTTTATTCACGACTTTCCCTTCAAAAAGGTATCTAAAACAAAATTGACGTCAAATAAAAAGTGAAGGAAAGGTTGAAATGAAATATGTAGTTTATTTTGTGAAGATAACCAAACAAGTTCTTTTCAATCAAAAGATGCAAAGGCGTGATCTAAATCTGGAAGATACCTTATTTTTACTGCCAGAAAAGTCACCAACAAATTTGCTGCCAGAGAGGTCGACAGGAAAATTAATGTCTGCAATTTCTGCAGCACTTTTGTCTCCCATGGACCTGCTTAGAACTGAAAATTCGAGTGACAATCAACTGACCGAAAATTTGTGTCGTCGATCTTCAACAGGGAACCTATCAAGACCAAAGATTCCTGCTATTCAGATTCAGGTCATTTCTTTTTCTCTAAATTAAAAGCTTTACGTACTTTTAACTAATTTTTGCGGATTTAGCGGTATTGTAAAAAAAATTCCAAATTAAGTTCCCGCCAATATTTTTGAATACATCACCAAAATTTTATGCAATTAGAACCTTAAAAGGTGTTTTTGCTGTTTTTAAACAATTTTCATCCGCCAAATTAAATTTTTCGCCAAATCTGCTTAGTTCTACCTAGTTCTAGTTTTATTATTGCATAAGACAATAAATGCCAAATTCTACAAAAAAAAGGTTAATTTTTCGCCCAAATAAAAGGTTATGTTATTTCCCGGTTTGATTTCCTAATTCTCAGTGTATGTAATCCTCTTTTCTTTTCTCTCATTTCACTTGTTGGACAACAGTTTAGTCACTTTTTCAAATATTTATCTATCTATCTCTAGTTAGGGTTATATATAAAAGTGAGATTGTTTATAACTGATTATATTTTTGTTGTTCTAACCTTCTCTTAATACTTAATCTTAATACCTTATCGGACAAAACAATGTCGGACTAAATTATTCGTCGGACATAATTTTCGTCACCCACAAATATTTTCGTCACTTTTGTCCAAAGAAACTTTTTTTTTTTTTGACTTTTTTTCGTCGGACAAAATTTTCGTCACTTCCAAAAGATTTTGTCATTTTTATCCGACATTATCTTGTCCGATAAGGTACTTAATGCAGACCTTCTCTTTATCTACAGACGGTGGACATGGATAGAGAAAGGTCCGATGTTTTAGATCGATTTGCTGAAATAAAAGCAGAATCTAAAGTTCAACTGGAGGCGTTGACAAAATCATCACAAAGTGTCACAGAGTTGAAATTATTACTGGAACGGAGCGAGCACCAACGAGGTATATTTTTATAATAGTTTTTGTTTGTGTACAGTTTGACTCATGTAATTCTAACTCCTATAATTCGAAAGCTCATGTAATTCGAAGAAATTTACTGGTCTCCTGGGAATTCAAATTAAATGAGTTTAACTGTACTGAAGTTTAGTAGCATGTAAATTTCGCCGTTTTTGCTGTCGGAATAAAGCAACAGCAAAGAAAACTGATCTGCTATTAAAATGGTTTTTGTTCAGAAAAAAGACCTATTTTGACAATTTTTTTCCTTCTAAAATAGAAATTTCAAATTTCAGCATGAATGCCAGCATTTTGTTATTTGTACAAAATGAGATAACAAATCCGCACCCCACTGTTAGGATATCCAGAGGGGGGGGGGGTATTCGAAGACCAAGAAGGATATTCAGGGGGAAGGTTTCGAAGTTTTCAATATCCTAGGATATCCAGGGGGTAAGAATTTGAAGACCAAGGATATCCATGAGGTTTGAAATTTTCAGCACGGAAATTCAGGGGACCAAGAAAAATATCTTGTATTCATTTACAGATAAATTGTCGGAACACGTTTACAAGTTGAAAGCATCCAACGCAGCAAAGAATGAACACATATCAAACTTAGAAAGCGATTTATCCACTTGTCATCATCAATTATCTACACTCGAAACCGATCGAAACCAATCGAGTAAAAAGTTCGAAAATAACGAAAGCGTTATCAAGAACATTCAAAAAGAATTAGCTGACGTCAGCAATTTGTATTCTCAATCAGAGATTAGGGTAAAGGAGACAGAAAAAAGTAAACAAGAATTAAAAGAAAAAGCAGTCGAAAGATTAAAAGAGTAAGTTCCCTCATTTGATTGACATTTTTTTCCTGCAAAATTCTTAGTGAAATCCTTTATACCAGCCGATATTTTTAAAACAAATAGCAAGAAAAAATTATTAGTGGTATTAACTTTTAAATCAACAACGACTTTGAATAGCCGACACAATAATGCCTGAAGTTCTTAAGCTTTAGATTGACCTATCCTTTCTGGTAAAAATATATATTTTTCGATTTCACAGAGTAAAGTTCTTCTTCGTTATTGTTTCTTCAATCACGGTCATAAGGCTGTTTTAAAATAGCAGAAAATGACCAAAAACACAGTATAACTGCCCTCTTAAACCCACTCAATGTTTTGTTGGCATATGGTAACAATAATTGACCTTCTTATTTACATCAACCTTGAAGGAAGGAACACGTATGCAAAAGTCTACAAGTCTTGGGACCGTGATTCTTGATATTAAAATGTTATTCCATTTTTGAGAAGATTGGCCGTTAAGAGACGGTTACATTTTCCCTGTAAGTTTCCGAACTTTTAATGACAGGGTTTAATGACTTTTTCTTCCACACAGATACCGTTTGAAATGCCGGCGATACGAACAGCGATTTGAGGACCTTAACGAACAACTGAAAATAAAAGACGCTAATATTGCTAAAGAAAGCAGTCGTGCGAAGGAAATCGAAATCTCAAACTTGAAATTACAAAAGGAGTATCAGGAAGTGAGTTTTGAGTTAGAGAGTTTGAGGCAGGAATTCAGCGGGCGTGATAAGCAACTCAGCCAATTGTTAGACGATCGAAACCAGGTTGAACACGTGTTAAAGGAGGCTACTTACACCAGTAAAACCAATAACGAACTTCGAAAAGAAATACAAGAGTTGAAAAACGAGAAACTCGCGTTGAATTCGCAATTATTAGAAGAGAAACGCAAGGTTAAGGAGTTTGAGTCCCTCTTACATGAAAATTATGAAAAACAGCTGGCTACCAAAGATAATGTTACCTCTCTACAGAGACAATTACAAGAGGAACGCCAATCGAAAATAGAGCTTTCTTCTAGGCTACAACAGGAAGAAGAGTCAACCACGCGTCGTGATGTGAGGCGTCTAGAGGAGAGGAATAGCAAGTTGGAACTTGAGAAAAGCGACATGCATCAGAAACTGGTAAAAATGGAGAAGCTCCAAGAGGATTTTTCGCGAAACATGCAGTTTTTCGAGAAGGATAAATCCGATAGCGAGAACAAGGAGAAAGTACTGAGCCAAAAACTGAAAAAGTAAGCGAATATTTTATTGTTACGTTCTCATAAGCCACTCATTGATATCTGGTATCTTTTCTTTAAAGTCTTGAGCTTAAATCTTGGTTCAGTGGTAATGTGTCTTAAGTCAGCTTATTCGACGCCGTTGATTTGTCTTTCGTCGTTTGACTCAACAGACATTCTTTCCGACAAGATATTGAAAACCGCTGTTTTTTTTAACCTTAGTTTTCACAAGTTGCTCCGCGACAGTCCCTGAAAATATCAGGCTTTATTGATTTATCGATTCATTACAAATTAGTGCACTTGTTTTCACTGACAACAAAACAGATAATGACGATCAACTATTTAGAAAGAGAACTTCCGACATCAAACAATTTATGAAACTATTTCAGGTCATCTGATGATACCTCGCACATGCGCAAACAATACCAAACCATGAAGAAAACTTATGAAGAGAAAATTCAGGATTTACGTTCGTCTGTCACAAAGAGTAACGAACAAATGGCTATTTTGCAGAACCATACAAGCGATTACCAGAATGAAATAAGCAAACTCAAAGATGTTATCAAGGTACCTTTCTTAAGAGTTAATTAGACTATCGTTTATGACGTAATTTTTTTCCGTACGGCAAAATTGATCAGCGGGAGTAGTGTTGTAGTCTTGACGACCGTCTTGTAATCAATTCATTTTAGTTCGATACCTAGTCTTCCTTACTTTCTAGATGCTAGACTAAGAATTATTGACCTTTTGAGAGGTAATTGGTGCGCATTTCGCGGTTAAGCCTTTAAACTTCTCACGAAATTTTTCTCATTATGCATTTCACCATGTTTCTAAAAACAACTCTAGCGCAAAAATAAATTCCGCAAAAATTTGTTTCCTAAAAGATGTTTTTCATCATCATTTCAGTCAGACACAACACATATTACTGATACTTTCTGCCGTATTTGACATTTATGGCTGTTTGGACGAAATTGACAGGTGACGTCACAGAGCTTGCTTTTTGCAGATTCAGCTTCCGCGGTTGCAGCAGTTTGTAGCTTTCGAATTAAAGGAAAAATAACTCAAATGTTTCCAACTTTGAATTACCCAAAAGAGTTGACGAGAAGAAATTCACAAGTATGAAAATTGTAACGTTATAACAATCTCTATTTCCTTAGGTCATTATAAGTTTAGTATCACGTGACCTAGAAAACCTCTTAAATTTGTTATGCCGTGAAGAAGAAAACATGATGCCGGTCAAAGAAATCCCCGACTCTATGTCACCAGAACACCAAAAATCATTGCACGAAATGCGTGAGAAAATACAATCGTGTTACTCCATCGCGAAGACATTGAAGCAGAAATTCCAGCATCAAAAATCCTTCGTTCGAAAGGCTCAAGAACGTATTAAAAGACAAAGTGATGAACAAGAAAATTTCAAAGAGGAAGTCAGCAGTGAAAATGAGAAATTGACGAATCACATACAAAAGTTGGAAAAGAATCAAACGCTTCACGAAAGAGATCGGAAAAGAAAAGCTAATCTACAGGTATGCTTTACACTTCTTTAGGCGTGACGAAGATTAAACCTCGAAATATTTGTGTATCAAAATGAGCCTCCTTTTTGCTCACCTACACATGATATCCATTACGTAATCTTTTATATGGAATCCGGGTGTTTGCCACTACTTTTGAATTTTGAACAACATTTTCACCGGACTTTTTGGGTGTTTCCGTAGGAAAGATTACGTAATGAGAGATCATGAATAACACCTTATTATTTTGTTTCAGAGACAAGTCAAAGAGTTAACCAAACATTTAGAAGAATGTACAAACGCCTTAGAAAAGAGTTTATCGTTTGAAGAGGACCGACAAAAGGTGTTACGAGAGCTTGACGAGCTTCGAAACGAACATAAAGAACGTCAAAAAACCGACGAAACGTATTATCGGAATAACGAGAAAATCGACATTTTAACAGAACAATTAAACGACGCGAAAAAGACGTTAGAAGTAGTGAAACAAGAGACGTTAGATAGCACTGTTTTCACTAGTCGTGTTCTGGAATCCTTTTCGTCGGTTAGCCCTTGTCGGAAACGATGCTTGTTGAGTCAAACGACGCCGAAATTATCTCGTGGTTCTCTCTTCCGAGACTCGTCTTCCTATATCCCGACTTATATCGACGAACTCGAAAGTACACCGACGAGGGACGTTCATAAACGCCGAACACCGCCGACTAAAGGCCGTCATAAAGAGTCGGTACCGGATGTTGATCCGATGTCGATGACGGATGAGGAATTTGATAAAGTTTTCATGCCCAAGAAAACGAACTCTGATCACTCGTCGCCGCTTCATTTACCGAAAGCCGTCGGTCAAACGACGAACAATATTTTAGTAGATCAAGATATTGACCCTGCTCCTTAATCAACATCTTAATCAACATCTTAGTCTAGTTTTAATAGTATCATTAAAATGTACTTTTCGAGAAAAAAATGGTAGTATTTGTTCATTGAGCTACTTGGTATTGTTTTGGATTTCTTGGCCTCCTTTTTAAAAATATGAAAGACAAAAGCTTTCCTCACTATTCCACTGTAGTGTTCTGTATATTTCGAGCCTCAAAATTCTTTATCTGTATAAAGAAATTAATTTTTTGTCAAATTATAAGCGCGTGAAGTTTTTTTAATATATCATAGTGTATCTATAGTTGTCATGACATCTATAATATGTACTTTCTGCGGGACATCACTAAAATCCAACTCTGACAATTTTTGGTTGTTTACGGCGGGGTAAAGCCCGGACAAAAATTGCTTACGTCGTTGGTTGAACAGAACAGACTGTCCTCCAAGGTAGAATAGGTAAAGGTGGCCTAGCATTACCTCATTTTATAAATAAAAGTCGCACGATTCGCAGGTGAGTGGAGTCAGGACCTCATTAAAAGTTTTCCTTTCCCTCTTTACGCCTTTACGATTTTGCTTTGACAAATCCTTGTAGTCTTACTGTCATATTTTTTATGATGTTTCCTGTGGTGTCAGAAGTACATCATTGGTACCATGAAGTTTTTAGATGTATATTTTTTTTGGGATTAATTAGTTTATAAATGCGTTGTATATTATATTTTAGTATTAATTTAGATGGGTAAATCATTTTGTGGATATATAGATAAATATGTTGAGAAAGTTTTTGTGATTTTTTTTGGAAAACTATCGAGGGGATGATTTCAATTTAGGTCGACAAATATTTGAACGGTCTTGACACAACCTGGTTTAATTTTCGATTCAGATATTTTTGGAATGATTAACGACTCGTTTTGTAGTTACAGAGAAAGCTATCAATTTGAACAGAACAAATCTTGGAAGTATCCTATGAAATTATGTGATCTAATCGCACGATGGGCAATTTTTTCTCATTTTGCGCGCCCTCAAACCGTGCAATTAATCGTTAATTGCACGCTGTAGAGAGCAATTAAAGCGCCATTTCCTTAAAAAATAATTATTGCTCACGATAACTCGTGAAATTCGAAAATTGCACTCGTGATTTGTTTGTTTTGAATTAAAAAAAAAAAAATCACTCGTGCAATTATTTTCGAATTGCACTCGTTATCATGCGATTACATCTACTAATCATCTAATAAACTTTCGTTTTCTCGGAAGAATGAATATTTTTATTATAATTTATGCAACGAGGGAGAGCACAGAACTAAGCCAGAACAGTTGAACCGCGAGTTGAACGGCCTCCTTCCCCTACACTTTGTCGAAACATATTTCTTATAACTCATTACAACTAAATATTTCATATCATATATATTTGATTTATCTCAGCTGCAATCAATGTCAACATATGTATGTAAGTCCAGGGTTTGTGAAAAGAGGAGACGAAATGAGCCAACTAGTCGTTAGAAATACAAAGTAAAACCATCAAATCTCTTT
>JAUJPO010067778.1:0-12155 GCA_032270745.1 Tiaropsis multicirrata
CACTGCATTTTTCCAGGTGCTTTGGTGTGTTCAAAAAGAAATTACGACGTACACCAGTTTCATCCTTGTATGATGTAGCAAATGTTTGCGACAAGTCTACTGGTAATGTTGCTGTTTTAGTTGGAAGTCATGACAAACAAATCAATGTCCCAACTTATGATTGGACCGAGCATTTTGATAAAAAGCTTAAGTTCAAAACCATCGATAACATTCTGGAATATCATCACTTTCGTATGTCTTCAAAAGAACCAGGGATCGTATATTGTTCCAGAAAACTTTCAGATGTAGCAGTGAAAGTCTCTATAATTGGAAATGTTCCTGTAACAAATGACTTGCCATGCATTGTTCAACCAAAAGGATTTACCAAGCAGCGTAAAGAATACTTGTATACTGATATCAGGGATTTTTGTACTGAGGAAACCAAAGACCTCACTGCACCAGATCCAGCTCAATACTGATGTTGATAAGTTTTCTTATTTGCTATAAAAAAACATGACAGTAAAACGAATTTTTTTGCAATTTAAATTTCTGCAGTCTCCATAATAGACTCTCCCGACGATACCACACAACCCACTAATAACATCATCTATGTTGCGTTCGGTCATGATCTCGAACATATAAAACCCGTCATAGAGAAGCTCACGTAGATACTTCAGCTGCCCTTCGATGTCGTTGATTGGCTGAAAACGTTTATCAGTACTTAAGTATAAAATTAAACTGTGGGCGTAGTGGTATAGTGGTTATCGACCATGCATACTGACTAGGAGATCCAAGTTCGATACTGACTGTGAGACTTCGAATGTTAGAAAAATTAGAAAATATGGTACATTGAAAGTCAAGAAGCCTGTTGCTGACTGTGCTACTGTAGGCAACGATTCCATATAATACATCCTGGCCTGGCCTGTAAAAACCCAAAACCCTATTCAGGCTATTATCCTTATTCTGATGTAGATGACGATAGGAGGGTTTGTTACGCCGAGAAGGATTTCTTGTGCAACATGATTTTCTAAAAACCTTTGTCATGGAGTGCAATGTTTTTATTATTACGTATTAAAGCAAGGCAAGTGTAATTCCCTTGAGGAGTAGTTCTCAATCAAAATTGGTTTCATTCTATCTTTCAAATGACAAATACTATAAGTTAATGACTGCTAATTGAAATGTGTGCCATTCAAAAATAACTTGCATAAGCAATAAAAGCTTACATTAAATTGTAATGAATTTCAAAACTCTTCCTTTCTTCGAGTAATCACGTGCTTTGACTGCACTAAACAGACTTTTGCAACTCGCGTTTTCTGAAAGACGTTGAAATTCTTTAAATTCTCAATAATTTATGCCCATGATTGTAGTTTGATTTACTGAAAGAAAGATGATTTCAGCATACATGCATCCAAAGATCTGAAAAATCAAAATTTGTAACTTACCTCCTTTTGTTTTGCGACGGATGTATTGCTTGAAGAGGGAGTTCTATCAGCGCTTTTCGGAATCTCTTCGGTGGTCTTTTTGGTGTGGTCATTTTCGTGGAGTATGACGAAATGTTTGTGCAAACATATCCGATTTCCAGTTAACTGTAAAAATAATACGCACAGATTGTTGATCTATAACTAGCGAGTATAGCTGCTGCACCCGGAAAATAATTCATAGTGTCAACAATACATATTTTCCATACGGAAAAACCCTAATATCCAGGATTTTTATATAATTATAAGAAAGACTTAAAATCAGTGCGACGATGACATTTTTGACACATTATCTTGGCTTTTGAGAATTACAAAGCAAATAACTTTAATTGGGATAATTCTAGTAAAAAATTGACACACGAAATTTTTATGAATTCGCAAAGCAATCAGTGTCATAGAATTTTAAAGAAATGTACGATTTTCTTTTTTATTTCATTTTGGTCCCCACAGGAGATTTCAGGATAATTTTCTAACTCCAAACAATGGATTGATATGTAAGACCAAGGAAATATAATAAAAGAGAAGGAAAGACAACTTTCTCGATCGCCACTCATAAGGCAGATTTATCCGTGTTATTTCAGCAGGTGGTTGTATTCATTCAAAAACATTTATTCGCGGGAGTTGCAAAAAGTCATCGTTTGAAAAGCGCGCTCTTTTAAACGATTAACACATAAAGCGTTGTTTGAAGTTGTAGCGTATAGATTTTCTTTGCATAATTATCTTAAATATGCGAATAATTATTGAAATACACGGAAATGAAATAATTTTCATAAATCACGATACGTCATGAGAAAAAATCAACGAAAGTTTTGATACTTTCAACGAAGATTTCAGTTTTTAAAATGGCTGCCTTCAGTGAAGACAAGAAGGAACTTGATGATATTATGTTAGAATTGGATATCAACGAAGATATCCCTATAGAAATAATGAGAGAACATGACGATTTCGAAAGTACTGAGGTGCTGTTTCCAGATGATTTGAACATTGATTTATTTGATGAAGAAACCCTCAAAGTTCTTGACAACAACAATGGGCTGCTTCTTGTGAATTTACCACCTCCTTTAGTCTCACAAAATAATGATGGGGCAGCAAAGGGATCAACAAAGACAACAGAAATCATGAAATGCAAACTGTGTTCAAAAATGTACAAAAGAAAGAAGTGTTTTGAAAAACATAAGTTAATTTGTGGTATGTTTTGCCTGTCAAACATTTTACCTCTCCAACTAATTGTAATTTCTTCATAGTGTTCCTCATGTTTACCGAACTTTCTTAGGAAACTCTTCCACTTCTTTCCTTCTTTCCCTGGCCTCAGGCTTGAAGAATTTGTCTGTCCGGAATTATCCACAAACGTTCGTAACTTTCATCACTTATATATACAGACCACAGTATATACTATTCCACAACCTCTAGCTTTTCGTCCCACTTTGTCTCAAAAACTATTTGATCGAAAACTTGTTCCTTGTTCCAAACTTTCTTGTTCTTCAAGCTCCAAAACCAGAGATATATCAGTTGATTTTTGAGTTGTCAATGTTCCCTGAAAAAAATTAATTCCTCATGCTGTCAGGCAGTCAGGTCCAACATGATAAGCACAGTCTTCGTACACATTCTTCTGTTTTGAACATGTTATAACAAATAGGTATATTACCATATGCCAATCTTGACTAAAATGGAAAGAGATTTTTTCACAGAAATTAAATTTTGAGATATTATATATTATGATGTTCAGCTAAAGATATAGTTTTAATTTTATTTGCTTCCTTTTATTCAGCACCAAAAGCTACAAAGGAAGACATAACCAAAGGTCAAAACAACTCCAGTGATGTGCAGAACACACCGAACACTGAAGTGAAGAAAACTAAGAAAAGAAAAATCACAGTAAAAGGTATTTATGAATTATTGTTGACATTTTTGGACATTTCAGTACTGGTTTCAGCCATACACAGGTACATTATTTGCAAGATCTTTTTGACCAATCAAGTCAAATTAATATAAGTGCATGAGTGAGTATACTATAAATGACCTCAACCTTAATCTGGTTGTTTTTATAGCTACATTGACGACAATTCACGATGAAGAATTCATCGCATACTCAAAACACTTTTTACGAAAAGCCATTGAAGCAGCTGCAACAGATGAAATTAACAATTTGAGAATTGATGGCCAATGTACTCCTGGGAATAAAGTCGTTGACTTGGCAAATGAGCTTCTCAAACAAGACTTGGAAAATGGGGATTGCCAAGCAACAGTTCACGAGGTTGTAAACATTCTTGAAGGTGTAAATCTCACCTCTGCAAAACAGAAGGAAAAAATGTGGAAGGACATTCATGAAATGGCACTTGAAACACCAAATAATTGGCTAAGCATTTTGGAAAATACTTCCCACACTGTTCACAACAACACATTTTCATCACTTTACCATTTTATATTGATGCGCCTTGTTGAATTTATAATTGAATATGAAAATGAAAAGAAGAGAGAAGCTGTTATTACAGATGAAGATTTTAGTTTATCGGAGGACCAACAACAAATAGTGAGATATGTAGCAGGATATATTATTTTCTCTCTCACCAGAAAATGGAAAAACATTTCTAAGAATAAGAATAGTATGGTTGCAGCAGCTGCTTTAGATTTCTTGAAATCAATCAGAGTTACGTCATCCAAAATCAAAGCAAATTCTTTCTTAGATTTTACAAATAAGTGGATTGACTTGATTAATCGTGGTGGTCTAGTGATTATCAGTGATGATTTTTTCATTCTCGTTCGTCGAATCGAGAAAGTTGTAAGGAAACTTTTAAATATTGAAATGCTTAAAAACTATCGAGGAGAGGATCTAAGAGACATACTAATGACTGAACTTACGAAACACAATGGTATAAATGTAACCTGGGATAACTTATCGAGACTCATTCCAAATGATGATCTGAGAAAAGAGTTGAAACGCGAAATCCTTGAGAAGTGGATAGATATTAGAACAAG
Organism: Tiaropsis multicirrata; assembly: GCA_032270745.1. Classification (NCBI taxonomy): domain Eukaryota; kingdom Metazoa; phylum Cnidaria; class Hydrozoa; order Leptothecata; family Tiaropsidae; genus Tiaropsis; species Tiaropsis multicirrata. Next base: position 4,434 of record JAUJPO010067778.1, read on the forward strand.
ATCTTTTGTAAAGAGCTTTGTTCAAATTATTAAACGCACTTTAAGTAAACTCTCGAAAGAGGAGAGAGACAATGGCAAAAAAGAGACAGTATCAGTGGTTACTGAAACATCAATGAGAAAGGGTCTATCATCTTAGCTATCATATTTTATTAAAACTCTTTTCACTGTACAGTCTGCAGGGAGAGTCAGTGTGCAAAATAGTGGCATATCCTGGGTGTGGTTGGTGTTTTCAGAAATTTTTTGCTGTTCAGTACCTTTAAGGGAAGAAATTTTTGCTGCATTTAATTTCGCGGTTCTATTTTGCCCTAAAAAGACCAATTTCAGGAGGATTTTTTTTATTGTGAGATTATTTGTGTTTGGTGGAATTTAATTTTGTGGTTGACACCAAAAACCGCGAAATTAAATGCCGAGAAAATTTTTTCCCACAAAAATTTCTTCTCTTAAGGTATACCTTAAGTGGAGAAATTTTGGCGCGGATTTCATTTGGCGCAGCAAAGATTTTTTTAAATTTGGTGCGGATTTAATTTGGCGCAGCAAGGAATTTTTTAAATTTGGCGCATCCGAAAGTTTTTCAGACCTTCGCCAGTCGTGCCAGCTGTAGACAAGGCTGATAAGAAAAATAATAACGGTAATGTTATAACATTACTATTATTTTGATTATTTTGGTAAAAGTTTGGCGCGGATTTAATTTGGCGGTTTTTGGCATTTTGCGCCAATTGCGCCAAATTTTCTCCACTTTATAAGGTATTGTACATTTTACTATATAATGGGCGTCTTTGGTCAGAATTCAGATATTATCTTTACTATTTGTATACTGTACTAAATTTTTCATCCGAATTTTGTTTAATTTTTTACTTTTTTGAAAACTTTTGCCTTTTTCCTTAAAAATGGATGATATTTTTTTTATTGAAGTCGCTCTATAGTTTCTGTGATGTCTAAAAAATTAGATAGTAGATAGAGTGTGTATAAAATTTTTGTGATAGCTGGTGACTTTTTTAAATTTTTATGGAGTGTAGGGGTATATTTACTATATAGTACTTTGTGATATAAAATTTCCAAAATTTCAAAATGCTGTTATGCCACTGACAGTATTGTACAATGATCCCCCACTCCTTGATGTGTCCGGAAAATAGCAGAACAAAGTTTAAATAAATATGAGATAATTTCTATGTATATTATGTTCCATTTTTTCTGGACACATTGTAATGTAGCATCAATGTAAAATTAGTGTGTCCAGAAAAAAATGGAACAAAAGTTTCATAAGTTCATTCCAGTAGAAATACAACAACTCTAAAAAGGTGGTCAATTTTCACCAAATGTGAGGATTTTTCTGAAAATTTCTTTCAGTTTGTGGACACATTTTACAGTGTTTAAAAATATCGATTACACATTTTATTTTATTTCATTAAATTTTGTTCAAGGGATATGTATTTGATCATGGAAATAGAATAAAAGAATCTCTTTTATTACATGTCTTTGGTTTGACATTTAGCTGGTGATCCTGCATAAAATTAGTCAGCTTTATCTTATGATAGGAAGGTGTATATGGTAAAATATTTTTACTTCTAGTGTTTATTTTTAACTTTTTGTACTTATTTTCTGAAAGATGCATACTATTGTTATATGTGACATATATATGACATTGTTAGACTTTATGTTATTGTGACACTTTAATACTTGTCCTTGAAAAAAAAAACGATGAATCTGAAAACCTTTGCCCATAAATGAACTGGGTCAGAAGCCATGTTCTTGATAATCTTTGTTACTTTTTGTTACCAAAACTTGTTATTATTATATTTTCTTTTTATAAGCATCTTCAGGTTGAAATGGGCTAAAAATTAAGCATAATGCCAAGCATGTCTTGAGGCTGAGAAAAGTGATCATTCAAATTTTGAAAATGGACTCATTGGGACTTGACGACAAAGAAAAGATTTGAAAGTGAATAACACAACATATGAATCATATCATATTTTGATTTTGACAAAATTTAGCTTTATCTGAAAACTATGTGGAAACTTTTTAGCTAGAATGGGAGTAATTACACTAATTTTCTTGAGCCTGGTTTCTGCATTATAGCCGAAAAGTTTCCACAAACTTTTGGGATAGAATAAAGTGAGAGATGAGATGAGTATTTTCTTGGTATATACAAGAAAGTGTGTTTCACATTTATTGCTCATAAATAAAATAAAATAAATAAAATTGCATATAAATAAACTCTGATTGGCTGAGAAGTCCACACGTGATTATTATTATGTTTAAAATGCTTCGTGGATTATGTAATATGTGCACGTTTAAGCCAATCAGAGTTTATGTACATGCAATTTTCGATTTCCATATTTAAAAGCTCTGAATGCAAATCGATCATGAAAGAAAAACGTATTAAGGGAACTTGGTCCTAGTCTTAAATAACAGTAAATAAAATAATCCAAATAAAGAAAGGCTGATATGTATAAAATATGAATGTCAAATGCTAAGAAATGTCAGTTTTTCTTTAGAGATTGCTTTGTTGGTAACTTTCTCAAATCGTGAATGTCAATTGGCTTCCTTTTTTCATTTCGACCGGCTGTATTTCCTCTCAAATCAGTTATCAATTCATGTCGCATGACGTCCAAGATGAGTTCATTCCTCTGGAATTCATAATATGTAGGGTTTTCATTACAACCTAGTCGCCTTCTCTGTCTTCCAAAGTGTTCCTCGAGCGGATCCTGTGAAAACTTTTCGCTTAATACGTAACTCGCACCCTCCTGAAGAAGCTCTTTAGTCAATTCGGTGAAGGAATTAACTAAAAAATAAAATGAAAAACACATTACAAGTAGTTGTACTATTTAAAAGAAAATTTTTTAAGAGTTTGTTAAGAACTTTTCACCGTGCGTGCCAACACATTTGTTCGAGTTATGGAGAGTCTACTGTATACAAATGTGGAATAATAAACAAGCTCATCACACTAACAGAAGACGCTAAAACATTGCTAATAGGACTTACTAGTAATCCTCCAACCTGCTCTTGTCTGATTGCTTAGCATTCGCTTTGCTTTTTCTTCCTTGGGAAGTCCTGGGATCTTTTCAACTTCATCTTCCCAATCCTTGAGATATTTGAGGAAATCTTGCAGTATCTGAAATTTTGAAATTCAACTTGGGTTAGTCCTGATCTAAACCAAAAAATGTTAATTTTACTGAAGCCATTATTATGTATAACAATGTGCCAAGCTTATACAGGCAGATATCTTCCAATAGGCAGCAATTTTTATAACAGATAACTAGGAATCACCTAATAACAAGAAATTCAAAATATATCAATTCGACATGGAAAAACAAAAGATACATTCTTACATCGTTGAATCTAGGATCATTAGCCAATCTATACGGTGCTCTCTTTGGTTTTCCATAATCAGTAGCATTCATACCATTTAGACAATCAAACACCTCATCAACTTTAAACAGAAATTTTCTTGTCTCTCTAGTATAAAATTTATTCTCTGCAATCAATGCATTGGCCATTCGAGAGCTCATCACCTGAAATTGAAAAGGAAAAAAACACTTGAATGACTTCGAATGATCAATATATAAAATGTCAGACCTGGGGCAAGTTTCTCAAACTTTTAGTTGTCTCTACCTTATGTCTTTAAATTATCCTTCAACTGCTGGATTTGTAAAGTTGATGTACATAGACAATACAATCGATGTAGCTCAAAATTTGAACTTAAGTTGAGAGATTACATCTTTAATTCTTTTGAAAAATGGATTAGATAAAGTGAACTAACCTGAGCAGCCAATTTGACCTTCATTCTCAATCTGGGTGTCAGCTTAACATGCTCTTCAGTCAAATGATGGAGCTTCCGTAAGCCTGGACATGAGCGGTTTCCCATCAAATCATCCTCATAACAGGATACCAAATGATTCCAGCTGATATCATGACCATTGAACTAGAAAAAAATGTATAGGATAAAATATAATAAAATGGTACAAAACAAAACTGAACAAAGGCAGCATGCTCATTATACAAATAAAAGTATACATTATTGAATTGAAAAGGGTTTGATTCAATAATTGATTGACTCAATAACTCCCTAGTGTCATCGTTGTAATTACAGACCTGTTGGTAGCCTTAATTGGTAGAAATAAAAAAAAATTTAGCCACTTGTAAATTGAAAAAAGCAAATATTCATAACAAGGGTATACATACATGTAAATTTCTAGTATTGTTGTTGCCATGTGAATTCTCCAAATTATTTCTTGTAGTCTTTATCAAATGCGGGACGTCTGATATGAAATATATTTTGCGGCTATGATCAAATGGGTTGGTGGTCCAAAATTCCTTCTCACCTTGACAAATTTTGAAGAACTTTCTGTTCGGAGAAGCTCCATCACAGGTCCAGGATCTCACTTTGAAACCAATTGCTTTGAGAACTCGTGTGGCCTCCATCACACATGGGTATAACATATCACCTGTCATACCTGTTGATGCGTAATATCCAAATGGTGCTTTCATTCCAGAAAACAACCCTCTCACCATGAAAACGTTGACATATTTACTGAAAGCTCTCTCTTCTACCTTTTTGCCTTCACATCGATCTGAAAACTCACGAATCTCCTCATTCACATTGCCCATATCAGTAAACCCAACTAATTTTCCAGTGGCACGGTTGAATACTAAATCTCCCTTTATCTTCCTTTCGTCTAAGACAATACAAACATTACGTTGAAGATCATTCTCCAATTTATTGTCGCCAATTAATTTCTTGATCACATCCACATTGAAACCGGACTTTGGGTCTGTAAAAGATGTGAATTTTCTCAGTGTGTTGATATGGGGCAGCATCATGAAGTTGTTGTTTTTGCTGGTAAGCTGTTTATACCCAGCAGGAGATGTATGGTACAGACTGAGACACCACCTATGAGAAAAAAATTATGATTTTTAAAAAAATCATGAAAATATATATGCCATTAAGAAAATTTGTACAATTCACATTGAATTCAATGAGTTTATTTTGTTCGCTTCATTGTATGTGTTCCTTTGTAAGCTTCAAGAATCATTGACTCTTAAAAATCAAACTTATACCAGTGAACATGCCTTCAAAAGTGAAGAATACAAACCTTATAATCAAAGGATGCCATCTCATTCCACGTTTATCCTTTTTACTGGCATATTCTTTTTGCTGCTCCCACAAGAGCCACTGGGGGCTGTCATCTTCGAATGGAGAATCATTCTTGGAGATGATGTCTTTGAACAAAGCCTGATGGTCACTTTGAACCTAATAAAATATTGAAATTTTTACAAAATTATATATCTTTGCTGTAATGTACTCTTGAAATGAAATTTGGACCAAAATGAAATCACTAGAATCCATCCCTTTATTAAACCTCATAATACAGACAGAGGAAAGAATGAGAAAAAAATAAAAAAAGAGAGGAAAAAGAAAATCTTTACCTCAACACCTTCCTTCATAGTTAATTCATGGACCTTTCTTGAGAGTCTGGCAAATTTCAGACTAAGCTGTCTCTTTTTTTGTTGACTGTTGTTAAGCCGCTCAGCAAGTTGGTTGTTTGACAAATACCGGTAGTTGGTATGTGAGGAATCTGTTGTTTTTGACGATACGGGTGGAGATGGAGATGTCAATCGAGTTTGATACACCCTAAACTTTTTATCAAGGGACATACACAAATCACACATATGCTGATTCTCTGCACACATCATCACAAATTTGCAATCTGGGTGTCTGACAAGTGTGAAGTTTTCTGCTTGGAGTGGGACAAAGTGTCTTTTTGATTCAACAATTGCAGCAACACCTAATAATGAAATTCATGATCATTATTAAATCATGTTTGAATACATTAGGTATCATAAAATGTCCAAAACACACGTAGGTTCCCATAGAAGGTAAATTGAATGAATCAAGGTTAATGACCAATATAAAATAATCACTGCAACTCCTATATATGATTAAAAGAGGATCTAAAAAAATTAGTCTGTAGTAATGTAAATAATGAAGCCTAACAGTTATTGTGTCAGGCTTGAAATGCAGATAAAATTTATTACCATCATTTTGTGCTGGAAAGGCTTCGTTAAAATTTTCGGTGACCCGGTTGGACACAACATCTTCATATTTCCCATTTCCACGACACATGGTTAACTTTGACATAGTTTGTGCAAATTCTGCAACATTTTCATTAGTTAGAATCTCTGATACAAAAACACCATCAAGATTGTTTATATCATCAATAGAAATCAAGCGACCATACAACTTAAGTGACCATGTTTTCTCGATACAATTCACTGATAATTCCAGTTCAGGAAAAAAATCCATAAACTTAACATAGACTCTCTCTCTACCGACCTCTTTTGGCATAAACTTTTGAAACCCAATGTTACCAAATAACTCATCGAGTTTTCTTGTATTAAATTTATCTGCTGATTTCAAAGGACGCCCAGAAATTTGGTATATATTACAAATTTTACAGTCATCATCATGTGTTGTGAAGATGTGTGGCGATCGTTTCAGAGTGCCTTTTCGTAGGGAAAGAACACATCCAGAACATAATTTGGTTGGATAGACTTCCTTTGATTCATTCCAACAGCTCAATCCGCACTGTGAAATAATTTCCTGAGAAGAGCAGGGAGAAAATGGGAAATTTAAGGTATGCACTATGTATGTAAGAATATAAACCACACATAATCACAAACACATTCCTAAATTTTAGCAATGTAATGACTGATCAATGGATTGGATATCAATAATGAAAAAGGTAAATCAATTATCACCAACTGGACACTGATCAATTGATTCTAATCCATTACCCTTTCTAGTTTTCCGATTTGAGTAGTCAGTGATGTGTAATCAAAACATAACTTTGAGTTCCGTAGCAAGTTTCGTTGTTAGTTTGTAATATAATTAAATAACAACCAGAAATGCTAGAAAAGTATTTATTTAATCATAACCTTGCATCGCCCGCATCATATTTTTTACTGATTTTCCGATGCGGAGATGCGGAAAAAATCCAGGAAAAATTCAGAAGAAACAACTTATATACGTAGTTCTTCAAATGTGTTACTTCTTTGGGAGAGGGTTTCAGTTTTCAGACAATATTTCAAAAACCTGGAAAGTTTTCCACCTGACGCGAACAGAACTATTTTTTTAATGGCTGCCTTACTATATATATAAATGGGATGGATTAAAAGTTTCATAGGAGAAAAAACTTGAAAAAAAACTTACATCTTTGAAGTCAGAAACAAGCTTGGCATTTAGATAGTATTTTGTGTAGGCGATTTTTGAGCCACACAACCTACAGAGTGATTCAAGCTTTAAAATGTGCGCTTCCATGATTACTGATTTAATTATCTACCTAAATTATAAAAACAAATCCATCCGAAACCAAGTTATATATATTTCAAATGATTTCTTCTTGAAACTTGAAGTTGTTGAGACAAAAACATTTCCTTTACTTTTTGCTTTTTTATTAGCCAGTATAGTAAAAAAAACAATACAACTTGCAGAAACCGCAGAAAGTGAAGGTGAAACCATACAAAGATCCAAAACAAAAATGGTGGAAAAGGCCTTCCTGAAAAACGAGAATTCGGTTGTAAAATACCTTTCTAAAAAAATATTTCCCTCCATGGCCTGGCAATAAAACTTAAAAAATTAGAAAGAAAAATTCTTTTCCAACAACATATCAATCAGGGTTTTCATGTAAAATCCTACAACGAAAGATATGGACATTCTCCCAT
>JAUJPO010067789.1:0-26517 GCA_032270745.1 Tiaropsis multicirrata
CTGACATATGGTGTCCCGAACGTGTTTTTCTCAACTGACATATGGTGTCCCGAACGTGTTTTCCTCAACTGACATATGGTGTCCCGAACGTGTTTTTCTCAACTGACATATGGTGTCCCGAACGTGTTTTCCTCAACTGACATATGGTGTCCCGAACGTGTTTTTCTCAACTGACATATGGTGTCCCGAACGTGTTTTCCTCAACTGACATATGGTGTCCCGAACGTGTTTTTCTCAACTGACATATGGTGTCCCGAACGTGTTTTCCTCAACTGACATATTGTGTCCCGAACGTGTTTTTCTCAACTGCTAATGTTACCATTCTAATTTTTTCTCATGTGAGCTTTGTGAAATGGGTAAAAATTAGTATGGGTCCAGACTAGAACGTGCTCTTTTTCTCAATTGCACAAAAATGACGAATCGAGCTGGAACCCAATAGTAGACACACCACATTATTCCAACATTGTTCGTCAACGTCCAAAAAACATCGTTCTATGTCTGCTGGGAATGGAGCTTCTCAGGAATCGTAGCCTCGCTTAACTCCTGCTTAACTCCTGTAAATTGCTATAAGGCGAGACCAATTTAATTAGTTGTTTTAAGGGCCCGACCGACCCATATTTTTGGAAAAGTTAAATCAAAATAAAATAAAGTCACTAAAAATTTTGATTTCATGGTTTTCTTTATTTCATGAAAAGAAATGAGAAAATATCATTTAAATTTTTTGACACATTTTCATGGCAAACTTTCATTCAATTCTGGCTATATTTAAACAAATTTGCCTCAACGAACAAATTTAGTGCAAAACAAATTCTTAAAGAATTCTCTTAAATTTTTATTTTTTTTGCCGATTGACCGACCCACATTTTGAAACTGCTTCGCCCGTAAAACAACCAATCAACTTGGACTCGCCTAATTAAGTTTTAAAAATTTTAAAAACTTTTTTGACCTTTGACATTCAGTGAGACTTTATAACTTTTTAAATCTATCTTTAATTATATAATTATTGATGTTTTAGGAATACTGCTTAGAAATAATGCGAAAATGTTTTGCCATCCTTCTCGGGGCTTTGATTGTTTCTCGAAATCCTGCTGTGAACTCTCCAACTGAGTGTCTTCATGATTCTATCCAAGACCTGAATGCAACGTATATCATCGGAGGCTTGTTCCCCGTTCACTATCGACCCGCGCGGACGAATCATTATAATTTTAATATCCTGTCCATAGTCTGGGTTGAAGCTTTTCTGTTCGCTCTTCGTGAAATCAACAAAAACAAGGATCTGTTGCCAGGTATAAAGCTGGGCTATGATATCAAAGATACATGCAATAATGAGATGATCGCAGAAAGTCATGTGCTTGACCTGATGACAGATCGTAAATTTTTCCATTCGTCACGCAAATCGATCAGTAATTGGTACGAACCATGTGATTGTTACAATGAGAAACAGTCAAAGATGGTAGGTGTTGTAGGTGAGTTGTAATTTTTGTTGGTTGTTAAAAAAAACGTTACAAACGCATTAGAAATTGAGGCGATATCCATTACGTTATTCTTTCTACAGAAACATCCCACAAATGTGGATCTTTGACACTAGTTCACTAGTTTTATTGTTAAACGGGTTTTTAATTACAAAGTGATTCTCTACTTATTGGAAAGACAATCAAGAGTGGAACATTTCAATACTTACGAAAATGAAGATAACAAAACAAAAATTGTTCAAGCTACCATCTGATAATCTTTATTTTGATACTTTCAGGTGGTGCAACATCGACCATCTCTTCCATCACAGCTCACACCCTCATCGCTGGCAACATACCTCAAATATCATACGCTTCCACTAGTCCACTACTATCAAATTCAAGGATGTATCCTAACTTTATGAGGACCATACCCTCTGATCTTCAACAGGTGTCAGTAGTAACTGAGCTCCTACAAGTCATGAATTGGACTTATGTCTCTCTGTTAGCCTCTGATGACGATTTCGGTCGACTGGCTTTGAATCTGGTTCAAGAGAACTTGAAAAAGAACAATATTTGTATAGCTTTGGAACGTCTTTTTAATTCCAATCTATCAGATGGACATTTAAGTGAGATCACACGTGGATTGTCTAAGTATCAAAGTCGAACACGAGTTGTTATCATCTGGGCAACTGATATTTGGAACATTCATAAAATTATCGAAAACAGTTCTGAAAAGGGTTTAGAAGATATGTTATGGATTGTGCTAGCTGAAAGTTGGCTATCAAACCCGGATACCAAACTACCTAAGGGTCAACGCGTGATAATGTTGAAAATTGAAGATTTCCATGTCCAGAATTTTGTCAACCATATGAATAAAATGACATTTGGTTCTGACCTTGGTAACACCTGGATGCCACAATATTGGACAAGCATTAATGTATGTGCTGAAGAGGAATCTGAGAGAAAGAAAGGTTGTTATTCTTGGATCCCCTCCGGTGGTATTCTGGGTCGAAAATATAGCGAGAACGTAATATCGTCCGTTTACGCGTTTGCTTACGGCTTGCATAAGACGTTACGATGCAATAACGATCGTTGTGAGACGCAAAACTTTCTGGATTACGGGCTGTTGAAAGAGAATATTTTAGAAAATAAATTTACTCTGCCCTCTACAAATTTGAGTATTAAATTTAAACCTAACGGGGACGTGAACGTTAACTCGTATCAAATTCGTTTACGTAGCGCCGTTGAAGATGTTGTAGTCGGAACGTGGCTGCAGAACAGAAAACTTCGAATCAACGAAACCAAATTTTGGTACCATTTTCATTATGGAAACCAGTCTTCTAATAAGATACCTGCAACTTGTTCCGTGCCCTGTAAACCTGGTTTCTATAAGAGACAAGAATCACAAACGTGTTGCTGGAGTTGTATTCCATGCCCGTACGATGAAGTTAGTCTGGGTGCTGAGTCACCGAGCTGTCAAAAATGTGGAATACTTGAAATTGCCAACAAACAACAGGATAAATGTGTACCACTACAAAACAAAGAATTTTCCTTGACGACTCAAACCGGATTAATTATCGGGGTTATATCACTTATCGGATTCATGTTGACATTATTTACAATCTTAGTCTTCATGGTTCTATGGGAAACACCAGGCGTGAAATCTACAAACCGAGAACTATCTATGATACAGCTGGTCTGCATTTTATTACTTTTCTGTTTTCCGGTCATCGATTTATTCACCCACAAGTCACTTTGTATCGTCCGTCAAGTATTCTTTGGCAGCCTACATTCGTTGATTCTGGTCCTCGTTTTATTGAAGACATATCGACTTTTTAAACTGTTTCAACCTCAATTTTTCAAGAAACATACGCGCATGTTCCTAACCGTCTCAGTTCAAGTCTTCTTTGCTTTTTTTCTATTGCTTATCGAGATTACTATTCTGGCTATTTGGTATGCAGTTCATCAACCCAATATGACCTTATATAGCAGTAAATCAGAAGCTGGCTATATTTACCATTGTGGAGAACACGAGGCATATCTTCTCTACGCTATTGTAATTTACATTATTTTGCTATCGTTGGCTAGTGGCTTTATAGCCTTTCGCGCTCGCAGTTTACCCGCCAACTTTAACGAGGCACAATATATTTGGCTTGCTATGTTCACAAACTATATTATATGGTGTGCATTTTTTGCTCTTCATTTGAGTTCGAACATGCTTTACAAACCGATGGTTGTATTATTGATTAACTTGGCTAGTACTTTCAGTTTGCTTGCTATTTTGTTCGGTAATAAGATTCGAGTTTTGGTTTGTTTACCGCACTTGAACAACAAGTTGCACTTCTCCGGGTTGGCTGCTAATGCATATATTCGAACGTTTTCGTTACGTCAGAGTCAATCCCCTGGTAATAAGAAGAAACAGAAAAGGAGAGATAAAAAACGTGTTATCAGTTTCAGTTTTGAACTTGAGAATAATGTTTGACCTAGAGATTTTATTGTTTTCATTTGACAAATTGCTTTTTTGACAAATTTATACACTCATACTTACTTAGATTTTTTGAAAATATTTATATGGACTGGTTAGCTCAGTGAGTGATGCGCATGCGCTTGTTTTACCAATCTAAAGATGATAGGTTCGGTCCCAGCCATAGTCCACTTAGGCTTAAACACCCCCTGCCTCATTGCAGTGACCCAGTGAAAATTATTTCCAGGATTTAACCCTTTCCGTGCCTGCCCTGCCCTGCCGGCCCTGACTTACTTGAGGGCAAACTGCCCAGTGGTGCGGCTTAAAATCACTCATTTTTCAATTCTATTAGCTAGAGAGAAGAATCTAGTGTAACTGAATCAAGTTTCTTGTATTTTCGTTCACTCAATGTCAAAATATGACCAGAAAACGGTCAAAATCTCAAAAAAAGATTTGGTAAACTTGGGCATTTTTGACTTTCAAGGTCAAGATGTCTTCCAAAAGACCAAATTTCGAAATCTTTTGTGTTGCAACTGAATGCGCATTTTATTTCCATCGACCCAGGTCAAAAACAAAGATTTTAAGTTGAAAATAGAGAAGGCAGGAGGGCTTCGCCCTTCAGAAACATGAACTGACAAGAAAATCACAACAAATGAATCATTAGACATTATTTAATTATTTTTCGGACAATAACATATGTGAATTGTGATGTATGCTTAAAAATGAAATAATAAATATTCCTCAAGTTTCAAAAAAAACAAATATCATACAGCCTATTTCGTAGAATTCGTGCCTGGGTGGGAGAGGGTGGGACAGTGGGAGAGGGTGGGAGAGATTGGGATTGTGGGAGAGGGTGGGACTTAAAGGTTGTCAGGTACATTTGATACTCCAAAGAGTAGGAGAAACAATGGTGCAAAGCGAAAGCACGAATTCCAGGGAATTGGCTAATGTCTAGTAAATAATTTTTAAATACTGAAATATCAAATTTGTACTTGGAAACTTGTTCCTTCTTTTGAATATATTGTGCTTGTGTACAGTGCAACTAGTTTTGGTTTTAAACTTTTTTTAAATATTGAAAATTTAAGTATAATTAAAAGGAAAATATATGAGACGAATTTACATTTAAATTCTTTTTGTCAACGTTATGTCGATATCCTAAAGGTAAGTGTTGTAGGCTTGGTAGATGAAGACTCTCTTGGTTTAATTACTGCATTGGACCTGTTAACCAAATTTTGTTTAATTGCTGCTGAAGAAAGCTGGCATTTTCTTGTATTTGAAATTCTCTTTGAACTCATCTGTAAATTCATCATCTACATCTTTGCCTTCTTCCACGCTCAACTTTTTGGCTGTTTTGGCGCCAGATGTGGACTTTCCCAGACGTCGTTTATCAGCGCGCTTTTTCTTCAAGTGTGGTGAAGCGTTACGGAGAAAAGCAAAAAGGATGGCGATGAATCCGAGATAGAACCCGATTCCGATAAACATGATAACCAATGGAATATATTTGAAAAACATATCCGAGAAAATTGAGATTGGGATCATGCCGAAATGGTAGATGCAGTAGGGTAGGATCAGCAATTTTTGTCGGGAGTAAGATATAGATGAGTCACAAACTCCAAACAATGATGCAACTGAGAGGACGATGGAGAGCATGTTGGCGATGATAGCGACGATATTCATGACGTATGCTTTATCGTGATGTCGTTCACACAACATACGTGCATCAGTAGCATTTGAAAGACCGGAATCTTGGTAGTATTGCTTCGAATGTTTGCATGATTCATGCACGAATTCGTCTTTAGACCACGAGAATAAAGCCCATAGTTGTAGCGCACCGATAACTATTGTCAATATTGGTGCACTGAGAGTGAGCACCCTTCGCGCGGTGCAGAATGACGACATTTTCTTTGTCTACGAAAAAAAGATGCGTCATAACAGGTGTTTAATTATTTTTGAAGGTTGACTTTTTACGGATGCCGATGAGGCGCTTGTTTCAAATTAAGAAGAAGAAAAGGATATTTTTTGTGAAATTTGTTTCAATTTTTCAAATTTGAATGGAACGAGTAAGTAGTATTTTTAAGATAAGCTGTTGTACATGGTTCTTGTTATTTGAATACTTTTCAAAGAAGAATATCTTTCACTAAACTTTTGTCGCGAGTTATAATTTCGCCGTTCGGACAGCTATAAATTATCGTGGTATCGAAATCTTGACAAAAGGACTATTTTTTTAGACCACTCAATTTTTTCGTAGTAAAGTCTCTTAAACAAGTTTGAAGAACGAAGTATCGAGTCAAAAAATTGGAAGATGATATTTGACGAAATTTTGAAGGAAAATAAAAAATGATCACACTTACCTCTTTCCAACAACGGATAAAAATATCTGACAAAAAATATTTTCGTGAGACAAAAAAAAGAGTTTTTATCAAATTTTATAAATAGATGTTCGAATTCAATAATTTAAAAAAATGAATCGGAAAAAAAATTGCTAAATGAATATGTATCCAGGTGATGATTTATTTCAAATTTAATCATTTATTCATACTTTCAATCGTCGACTACCGAGCCACGGAACGTTGGTTTAACGTCAATAATAGTTCAGGTTACACAAGAAACAACTTCTGTGAATTGCGAATGAAAGTGAATTTAAAAAAGGAAGATCTTCTTTAGAATGTAAAATAAGAAACATATTAAGACGGTTTTTAGGCTAGATTTCAAACGAGTTAAAAGAACATCCTTTAAGGTTTACATTGGTTATAGTGTTCTAATAAAAAAATATATCCTAAGTTACCATGAATTGACAAATAGGCTGGTGGCCACCTGCTGTTGATTCGAATGAATTCGCAACACTCACTTCATTCTGTTTAAGTTTTCTCCCTCCAATCTTGTTTACCCGATTATTTCACAACCTTGATTTTCTATAAATGAATGAACTTGATTCATATAGACTTTTCCTTTCTCTATAAAGAAATTTTGCCAAAAAACGAACGATTCATACTCCGGTAATTTTCAGAATTTTCAACGAGATTTCGGAATTTCACACCTTCCGGATGTCATCTCTTTAGAGTGTCTCTAGTTCGTTGTTTATATTTCAATTCAATACCATTTTCACCATTTCTGGATCTTTCTTCTCTAACTGATGAAGAACCATAAATTCCTCTATTGTTTGATAAACAACAACAAATGATTTTAAAAGATTTCTGAAAATGTCTATTGGTTGAGCTGTATAAAAAGGCGTTCCCGATACTGTTTATGAAAGAAACTGAAGAAAACAAAGAATCCAATGTTTCCCCGATACATGTCTCGTAAATCTTACGGTAGACGAGAATAAAAACATTGTAAATACAAAATGGTGCCCAAGTTACGCAAAACATAACCATGACGTACTTGTAAAGCCTTGTACCTGATTTATAGGTTGATTCTGCTTTGTTTCTAGTAGGCTGGCCAACCATGGTTGAATCGATTCTGATTTGGTGTTGCTTGACTACATCTGAGATGTAAATGTAGATCGCGATGTTGCTTAACGTCGGTAAGACTACGTTGACGGAAAGACCCAGATAATCGGCCCATTTTGGTATCTCGAATAAATAGTGCTGTTTTTGTGGTATCTTTTGTAGAAAGAAGTAGTACAGGAAACATGTGATGATGTAAATGTAGACTAAACATATGGCTACGATTACACGACGATGTTTGATCTTGCGGAACGGATATTTGATTGATAAGAATCGCTCGAGCGACATCAGGGATAGTGAATATATGGAAGCACTGGTCAATGAATACCATAATGCATTTTGAGCAACGGTAAACATAGGTGGTAGAAAATAATACTCAAAATCGTATGTTAGGTGTGAAATTCCTTCTAGTGGCATCACTATGAGCGATATTAAGAAATCAAAAACAGCAAGCGAAGTTACCAATGTGTATTGGTTCCGTCTACGTAATTTCGTGGTCGCAACAATGATCAAAGCGTTGCTGATGATTCCGATGATCGCCAGAAACAAATCGAATACACCGATGATGTAATTGAACCAAACAATCTCAGTTTTCTTCCAACAATCTTGGTAAAGGTGTGGTGAATCATTCGTATCGTTGAAGTTGAACTCCTTGCTTGAGATTGCAGAATCGTTCATCTTTATCTCGAAGCTGCAAATTATTTTGGGGGAACTCCAATAACTAAAATTGCATTGACCATAACACTAACCAGGGTGGGATTTTCAGAAATATTTTCAACTTGCTATATAATGTCTTTGACCTTCATAATACTTAAGCCGATCTAAATATTTTGGCTTATTCTAATTGCGCCATGCTAATATTGTTTTGGTTTTCACGTCTGATATTTTCTCTTTTTTTTGTTGGAGATAAAAGAAAATTGGAAATGGCAATTAATAAAAGATTTCATATACGTATCATGAAAATAATATCTCTATTTCTTTCATATAATTAAAATAAATTTGTTGAACGATTTTAATGGTTGAAGGACGGATTTGATTAATAAGGCGTTTAATAACAAAAATCATTTTGAGACATCCTTAGTGCGTCTATTAAATATAAGAATCTCTATCCAAATTTGTAGTAGAAAAATAAATTTAATTTTGAATTTTTTTGTTTGAATTTCGCCATTAGTTTAAATGTCTTGAAGAGTCAAAAAAACATATTTCCTGAAAATGTATCTTTACCTCCTGGAAAGATATGAAAACCTGAACAAAAACCCTGAAAGAAATTTTCACCACCCCTTGGACAATTTTCCCTGTTCGGGTATGTTATGGTACGTCCAAAAAACTGGTAAAAATTACCATAACTTTTGCACATCACTAACCGGTGGAATATACAAAAATTGATAACTGAATAAGAATGCCAATATATTTGAAGTTTTTGCCCCGGGTTGTTACCTAAATTTTTTCTGAGCCAAAATTGAGTAATTTGCAAATTAGTTCATGAATATGGCAAAATTTGTTGACGTCAGCAAAACTTTAAACTTAAATATCTTTTGATTATTTTGTTCAATTCACCTCAAATTTTGAGAAAGATTCGTTTTAATAAATTCCATTTAACAAAATCAAACCAAATTTTTGATGTCGTCATCAGAAATTAAACATTTAAGCTTTTTGCATTTTTTTGCTGACGTGTAGACGATGCTGAGTTGCCTAACTTCCTGGAACAAAACCTCAATTTTATTGAAAACTTTCCAAACATTGGAAATTACCATTAAAATCTGGAAAAGTTCGTCCACCCCTAAGGATGGATATAAAATGGAATAGCCCAATATTATCCCTAAATTCAGCAACGAAAATCTGATCAATCAGATTGGGAGGTAAAGGAAACACGAATGACTTTCCAATTCTAACAAAGTGGAATCAGTAAGAGAGGAATTCTCTATTAAGGGCTCTGACCATAGTCAATTTTCATAATTTGTTATGTGTTAAATGTTAATTTGCACGTTATATAGGCCATTAAAGTATATCGTGCGTTTTATGTTAGGCCAGTCGTTTCTACATGTAAAGATAAAAAAATTGCAACGAAAAAAATTGATGAAGAAGAAATTGTAGACTTTTGCAAAGAAGAGTATTTCAACTTTGAGGACCTTATTTTCGGTGAAAAATGAACATTTTAAATTTTTGTTTGGTTCAGATGACGTCAAAAAATAGATTTGCGGAAAATTTTAGTAACAGCTTCTTTGATCTCAAATAAATCTTGAAAATAGTGGCTTTTCGTCAGTTTTCACTTATCATTTTCTCATAAAACCAGTCATAACTTTTCACGCATTGAATGAGAAACATTTTCCGTAAAAGTATAAATAACACAACTATTTGTGAGTAATATAGAAAATATCTGAATGAAAAAGCTCTCTTCCATCGAGATTAAGCATTTTTTGTAAAAAGGTACATGATTAACGTCTTTATCACGTCTTTTTAAGGTCCATGCCTCATTGATTTCTTAATTACTCATGATAGAATTAATCAAAAAAGATTTTTCTAAAGCAGTCTGTTCCTAAAAATGTCAACAAGTTGAAAACAAAGGGTTCTATCTTCAAATTCCAATACCGATTTTTCAGGACAAATGATTAAGGTATCAAATTTGGTATCGTTTGAAAGTTCTCTTTCTCAGCTACAAAAAATAGCGATGTTTTTTCCTTAAATGTCAAGTGGTCAAGAGTTATGACCAAAAGACGCTGTAACGGTTAAACAACCTTTTCATAACATATACGTAGTCTGTGTGGAAAAGGTTAAAGGTGAGAATATTAAGTTTAAAAAAAATATTTCACACACAAAACTGATTTTGTTGGTCCAGTATGGTCTAGATTTTTATATACAATTTACAAACTGAAATATAAGTAATTAAAAGCCAAACTAGAGGGAATCGACACCAATCAACCTCGAACAACCAGCCTCGCTTTCACTTTTTTTTTAATTTCTGGTATAAGAGAACCCGCAATGTTCTGAGTCGAGGTTGAGTTGACACTTCATCATGGTTTTAGAAAAAAGAATTGCCTAAATCGATAAAATTTACAAGAATTAAACAGAGAAAAACACTTCTTATTGGCAGAAAAGCTCTCTTAAACTTTCACAAGCAGCGTTCCTTAGGCGTCATGTTTAAAATGCGATCCAAAATTGTGGAATTCCAAAAATTCATGAGATCTTGCATATTTAGCGTACGCACTATAAATCGTGCCAATAGACCCAAGAACCAGCAGACTAATAGACTAGGATCATTCATCGCCATCATCATCATCATCATCATCCTTAACTGTTAAATCAGTAGAGGCTATCCACATACTGGTCTCGTCAAACAATGGTCTGCAGCGGCAATCAACTATTCAATTTTTTGTACAAGTCATTATTATTATGTCTGGGATGCGACTCTAAATTATTGATTCTGTTATTCTCGATGACTGATGGTTGGTAGGCAGCTACTGCTTCCATAAGCAGCTTCCATCTACATGCCCATGCCATGACGAACGAAACTAAGAGGAGGACGCACAGTCCAGCTGTCACTATAGCAAATATGATGATTCCGCTGAACGTCTCAGATATTGGAATGGAAGTGGGGTCAACAGCTGTAGGGTCACCTGCTATGGGAGAAAAAACACAAAGAATTTGATTTTTCTTCAACCAAATTTAGTTCTGACAAAGTCTGTTCGTAAAAAAAAAAAGTCTGCCACTAAAAACAATAATGTGTAGAAACCAGGATGATGCGAAAGAATCAAAAAGTAAATCATGTGATACTGTCCTGGTTTCTACCAATATAGAAGTATTTTTTAATGACAATCTTTTTGCTACAGAGTTTATAGTTTATGTGCATGCGGTAATCGCAAAAAATATTTCCCGTTATTTTTAGTTTATTTTCTTACTTGGTGTGTACATCACGATTGTGAAATTTCCTTCGATAGTTTCTCCTTGGATATTATTGATGCCAAGTGTGGTCAAGTTGTAGAAGTAGAAACCGGGCTTCAATTTCAATGATATTAATCTCTGGCTGAAAATGAGAATAGGATGATGATGAGTCAGTGCATTCTTATTTACAATATCCATTACGTCATCTGTTATACGGAAACATCCAAGCCGGATAGTTACCGCACTTCGTTTTAATAGCGGGGTTAAGCAAGAGACTATTTAGGACGTGAAATGTACGACTTGAACCGGTACTGTACATAATCCGACCCAGAAAAATCTTGTTGCGTATAATCCTCAATAGGTTATGTACAGGTTCAAGTCGTACATCTCACGTCCTATAAATAACCCCTTGTGTAACCTGGCTATTGTTAATATTGCTATGATATTCCCGTGTGAAGGATTACGTCATAATTATCATGAAGTAAATAGTTTCTATGTAAAGTACTTCCAAAAAACATTTGGAAATACATTCTTTTGCATAAGAACAAACTATACAAGAATATATTTGCTTCAAAAGCCCAAAAAGTTAAGAATATGATAAGAACATTATAAAAGATCGATTCAGAAAAAGTTAAGAACATCCGAGGGAACGCAGATCATGTTATTCTAATAAACACAATCACAATCATTTCTTCTTCACTTTCAATTTCGTAATCCTCGCAATATAACATCATGGTATTCTTTATAACGTACAAAATTAAGTAAGTACAAAATTGACTCTTCCATTTAAATGAATATTTAAAAGCTTCATACTATTCAGTCAGCAGCTAATAAAGAGTTGGAAACTTAACAACGTAAATAATCTGATCACAGCAGACACACAACGTTAATCCAACATTATTTCAACGTCCAAATAACATTCTGACGTTGAAACAACGTTGTTTGGACGTTGAAACAACATTCTGTGTGTGCTGGGTAAACAACTGCAAACCTCAACCATATCAGTTGAGCAAACAAAATAAACAAACAAAGTCAAGGTAATTTATTTATGCTCTGAAAATGAAAAATTTCAAAAACATAAAAGTAGATTTTATATTTGTTTAATTCTTAACCAAGCAGGCTCGGAACGTTGTTTTAACGTCGAAGCAACGTCAGCGCGTTATCCACCCGCTGGGATAAATACTGTCATCGCATAATAGAAAACTGGATTCGGAGACACTAAGACCCCTTAAGCCTCTCATAATACGCTTGCTAAGCCCTTAACAAGTTCAATCCTTATGCGTCATCTGTCTTTGAAGAATGCCTAATGTTATAATTGAAGCTAGCTCTGAAATCTCTCCCACAAAACTAAAAAAACTTATCTAGAGCTTTTTATTAAAGTAAGAAGTGACTTTCAAGAATCAGTAAACTCTTAAAACAAAGAAAGACATACACATGAAAATTCCTCAAGTAATACAAAAACACCATGATGGTCTTGGATGGCCAAGGGTCATGGGTAGACCAAACAATCTATCCCGATATTCAATTAAGTTCTCTACCACATTTACCATATAAAGATGTCCCCAGACTGCCTGAGAACCAGTGAAATGAAGTAATCTAGCCAATCGAACAATAATGCATTGTCTTTATCCCCAATATTATCTCACCTCACAATCGAAAAGTTGTATTCGATCCCGGTCATCGTCCACTCAACGAACGAGTAGCACAAAAGAAGTAAACTGAATTGTGCGGTGAGTCACTGGGAGCTGACTGCAGGTGTGTTCCTCCGTCTCAGTGTAAATCCACCCAGTTGTCAGCGCTAGTGAATGAGGAATAGCTGACTCCTCTGGTGTACAGCCGTTACCGACACTAGGCCTCCCAGATTAACTTATTACCAAGAGCAACTCAATACCTAGCCAGCAAACGAAGAACAAAATCACTGAAAATCATCATATTTCTTTGAAATTCACATTCTTAATTACAGTAATTTAGAAATAGGAGAAGCATCAAATTGAACTTTCTTGCCAATTATCCTCCAGTAAAACTACAATAATTTGTGGGACGTATGTTAATTACGTTAAAAGTTCATATTACTTTCATCTTCTAATAACCGAGAAAGTTGCTCTTAATATAAGGATATATCATCGCTCAAAAAGCACCCTTCAACTTTAATTGCGTAACATCACGATGATATGAATTATACGCGTTTCGAAAGTAGCCATTTCAGTAAAAAAAGGTGGATGGTTGGCCACACATACTGTTAATTTATATCAATCTCTCGTATCAGATGCTTGATTATTGCAAAGATTCTTAAGTCTTAATCACACCAATGTCGAACTGATGATCAAAACTGATAAAGAGATACAATATTTTTCAATACAGAAGAAACAGACATTTTGACGGAGACCGTTAACTTCCTCATAACGAATTTAGACAAAATTTGCGAGTACCTTCTGTAACCAGCACTGAGATAAGCATTTAAACCTGAAATTATGTAATTTTATCGCAATATCTATGCAGACCACTCTATACTTGATTCTTAAAAAGTCGAAACTGTATAGTTATCGTGCATAGTTATTCCTGCCTCTTTCACTTTATCTCTTCACGGAGGTTTTAATTTTCAGATAAGATTGTATGTAGGTAGACCAAAAGCTATGTTCATAGCGTGCTTAAGGCGGAGATTTGATGCGAAGCAGTCTTTTGATATTTCATTCATACACTTTAATAAAATGCACAAAGAAAAGAAATGTAATTCAGAAACTGTGACTAGATCAGTCTGTGGGAATGTAGAAAAATTGTATTTTTTTTATTTCTCTGTCTCTATTATTTAACTTAATGCATGGTTTGAGCATCTTAAGGTTTGAGCATTTACATCAGAGGTTGTTGAACCTCCCAATTCGAGGCCACTCAAGTTTTCCGTAGGAAAGTTTGTCTCTTTTATTCACTTTTCTTTGTACTAAAGACCCCTGAACCCTGTCTCAGTGCCCAGGTGGAAAATAAAAGTTCCCCGGGGTGAATCTGAAAAAAATTAAAATCGACCGGGAGAAGGTTTTAAAGGAAAAAGAGCACTGGGGCCAACTCTAAAAAAACGTTTGTTTCCGCGTTACCGGCCGGGTGAGAAATTTAAGTCTTGTGACCAGCTTTGACCAGTCTCTATCCGGTTTTAAGAATAAACACATACTTTTATACATAAGAAGAAACCATGTAAGAACAAGAGCGGTTAAAAACTTAAGAACATTCTAAGAACATTTTATCATGCCTCACGAGGAAGATTTCTTAACAAAATTTCTAAGAAGCTAAAATGAAGAACATATTAAGAACATCTTTAAGGCTTGATCTCAGAAGTTAAGAACATCGCAAGGCTTGCTCTGGTCACATTGTTCTTATGAAAAAGGACAGGCGTGTAAATCAACAAGATAAGAATAAAAAGGTCTAAGAGACATAATCCTTTCCTCAGACGCCTGACGGATTTAATCAAGACGCTAAGGTTCTTTTCCTTTGATTAGGACCCACCACAGTTCAAAACAATAAAGATTTGTTGTCAGTCTAAGTCTATATTTCAGGCTCGCTACTCAAGACAAGAATCAAACTTTCAAATCAAAACTTTCTCATGTGTGTGGAAAAGATTTTGTATCAAGTTAAGCAGCTAGTCTGTTGTTAAGGCAACCCGACCTTCTCAGATAGAAAAAAATGTCACAGTTCATGTCTTCATGCTAGCCATTACGCAATCTTTACTATGGAAAACCGGATGCTTATAATATCGACATGGCGGCTTGAGAAGTAATAGCGTATCTATATGCCAAATACAGTCGAAGCTCTAATTAAAGGCGGACACCATCGGCTGTCCGCCTTTTGGAACGTTTGGTAATATAAGCTTTACATTCGGGGAAAAAAATATGTCTGCTAATCAGAGCTGTCCGTCTAATTGGAGCTTCGACTGTACTAAGATTTGAAAAATAATTTCAATAAGGTAGAAACAAAACTTAATACATATCTTCCATCTTATCTTAAGAGCTGCAAATTTTTTCATTAGAACACTGTGTGTGTGACCAGAGACGGATTCTTTTTGAAATCGAGCCTTCTAGCAGCGGTTGGTTAAATATGACGCTTTGACGCGAAAAAAGTACCTAGAACGATTGTCAACTTCTTTTGAGCGCGGTTCTTTTTTAAAATATGACGTACAGTAATGTTTTCTGAGGAATTTCAAGCACAAAAAGGCGCATAAAAGGCGAGCACTGCACGTGATGAGTGGAAACCATAGGTACGTCGTACGAAGAAGCCTTCACCATCAGATATTCAAATTTAGCTCATTTTTAAAAGCATTTTTTGGCCTTGTTATTTGGTTAGCTTCTTCCTATTAAATATTTCTCAAAGTCACCAACTTCTACAAGTTCTACAACTGCTTATTTCTTAAACCCGTACTGTAATTAATTTCCACCACGGGCGGCCGCCCTGCTAGAAGAATTAAAAACGATCACTTCTCACACTATTCATAAAAGTCCATGTGAAAGATAGCTTCCATATCGCAGTGTCACTGTTTTCTCCTCAAGACACTAATGGTATGCAGCAAGTATTTTCCTTTTAAGTAACCATCTATAGTATTTCATTTTTTTATCTTCTTTTCATTATATCAAGAAGTCAAGAAAAATGTGAAAAAATGAATTCAAAATGGAAAAAATATATTTGACAGGAGGAAAAGTGTAAGAAAAATATAAGAAGAACATTTCTTTTTTAGATAGTGTAAAAGATAAAAATATCGCGATAAACATCTCACCCTGTTTTCCTTGAGAAATAGAAAGAATTTTCAACACGCATATCAATTTAAAGTATTTTGAAAAAAGTTTAAAGTAGCTTTTTAAACTTCTTCTTCAACTTCAATCGGTAACACATGAAACTCGTTACAATACACCCCCTATCTCACAGACCCTGTGGGTCCCCTCACCCACTGAAAATATTGGTCAAGAAATCTCGCCACTTTAAAAAATTAACTTAAATCTCGTACACTTTGTTCAAGAAAAAATTAAAAAATTAAAAAATCACATCAAAATTGGCGAACAAATCACAAAGAAATAAGAAATCACACAAAATCACAAAAATAAAAAAGAGTTTCGTACACCTTTTGGGGGGCGATATACAAAAGACTGTGGTACGGTAAAAATACCTTTTCGAGACAAAATGTGCGTCTTGTGATGTCTACTAGTTAGGTTAATGTGCTTTTCCAGAAAATATCCGTACCCCCTTGAGGATATAAGATATCCAGGGGGTCCAAAATTTTCATTTTCCAGGATATCCAGGGGGTAAGAATCTGAAGAACAAGGATATCCAGGGGGTAAGAGTTCAAAATTTTCAATATCATAGGATATCCAGGGGGTAAGAATTTGAGGACCAAGGATATCCAGGGGGGTTGGTGTTAAGAAAAGTCGACATCCTCAACAGTGAAGGGAATTTGGATATTTTTCTGGAAAAGCCCATTTTACACAATGAGTAAATTCTAGAACATAAAAGCAGAAATCGTTTTCTACAAAGTAGAAAAATAAACCGACAAACGTGTCTAGATTTCTATGAAAAAAATATTTTGGTTTTATGTTTGATTTTAGGATTTTAGGATTAACAAATATATTAAGTCACAAATCAAGTCACTGTTAATCCGAAAATCCCTGAAATCAAACATGGCTAATAAAATAATGCACCAATATTCTCTGAAAAGGTACTCCACCAAAATAAAAACAATGCATCATAATCATACTGTAAAATTTCAGTCATTTTGTGAATTCTTGAAACTGCTTCAAAATCTCTTAAAACAAAACCGTGGAGCGAAAACATAAAAACGATACAAACGTAAAAATTGTCACAAAGTTAAAGTAGGGGTCTTTAAACTTAAAATATTTAATCCAGTCCAAAAAAAGGTTAAAATAATTCCACTTCCCAACCAACAACAAGTTGGTCGCTCGAACCTTTTACGATAGCGAGCTCCATAATAACATACAAATAGTCACAAAATAACATTGAAATAAAAATATTTAATCTGAACACAATGTCTCTTCGAATGAAATGTAAAATATAAGGACTCTTTCTGGGCCGAGCGGCCGAGTGACCTAAGCTACTTTATATCGAAAGGAATATTTAACCCTACTGTACTCTCAAAGCAGATATATTTCCATCAAACAGTATCACGTGACTAATGTCGCATTTAAGATAACATAGATATTTTCAAAGATACTGGAAGCGATAAGTACACGTGACTAGACACAGTAGGCGCCAAACAATGTTATTTCAACATCAGAACGTTATTCGGACGTGTTGAAAATAGTATTGGAATAATATCGTGTGTTTGTTGGAAAGGAAAGACCACTCAGGATGTTCTAAACATATTCTGAAATTAAATCTTAGGTACTTATAAGGTTTGGTCAGTAATAAAGACATCCGTTACGAAGTGGCAAATATCCGGTATTTTGGGGATGTTTCCGCATTATAGATTACGTAATGGATATGGTAAATAAAAAACGTGCTGAGCTGAGCTTTATCATAACAAAGCCGCGTTAGGAATGCGTATGTTTCTATTCATTAGAACATATTAAAGAGACCGAAGAAAGCCTTCACATGTTCTTAGCATGTTCCTAGCTATCTTGTAAAAACGTCCGTATTCCCTTTCTGCGTTGGTAACATAATCATTATAGTGGCGTGGCTCCCTGAAATAGACCTTCTTCGTTTTTCTCCGACGAACTTAAAAGCTAGTCTAAAAGTCAATTTGTTTTAGCTGGGGTTTGTTATTCTAGGTATCCAAAATATAAGAATGTTCTTTTTGATTATTTTCTTAACACAAGTCAATTTTGTAAATTGACAAAGAAAAATTTAAAAACACTGAACTTGTATGAGATGACACGTGACACATGAGTTTACCTTCCATTTGGTTTCAATTCAGGAGGCCTTTTTAGCCCCTCTTCTTCCTAGTTTTTTCGGCACTTCAGAGTAAAAAATTAGAAAAAGAGTAGACAACGTTATCAATAAGTAAGAAAGCCCTCACCTGGTGATAACAAGTTTGCAATCTACCGGTCTGTATCTCGTCTTCGCCACATCTACCAGCTTCAATTCAACTTTTCTCAGCTTTTTCTGCTTGTTTCCATCTGGTACATTGTTATTATTCTCCGTTTGATTCCAAGTCTTTTTATCATCTGGGATTGTGTTTTGATCGTCTGATATGGCCACACTGACGTTCCTGTATTCTTTCACTGTCACCTGAAAGTTGAGACGGAGATGTCTTGAATCTTTAGCCATCGCTGTATTTTTTCAAAATTCTCCGTTTTTTACTTTTTTTCATGAACTTTAAACTTCAAAATACAAATTGCGGTCAGTGTGATAGATTTCAGGTAATTCTTTTGGTACCATCGAAATTGGGGCTTTTTTACTTGAAAAACAAGTGGTTTTGAGCTATGACCAATAAACTGATGGTCTTAAAAATAACCTTTTTCGGTATTTAAACTAAAGGTTAAACTGGCTTGCAATCATTCTAAGTCATTTTTTTCTAACTGTTACATTTGTAATGAAAGGGCGTTCTTATCGTTTATAAAAAGAGTTAAGCGATAAAATGAGATGCCATACCATGCGATATCTTAGAAATGTGTAAAGGATTAAAACTTAAATTCATAGGTTTCATGAAAAAGGCTCTGCAACTGTGATAATCTTGGCATCGTTTATGGTGTAAATTTATGAAAATAAGCCCTGACTTTAAAATGGTTTCCTAATACAACAGACAATAGCGCGCGATGGATTTGTCAGGATTGGCGCCTTATGAAATAATCAAAAGAAATTGAGGGCAACTAGAACAATACTGAAAGCAAAGCGAAAATTTTGAATGAATTTAATATTTTTGATGCGTCTAAAACTCGCCCAAAACTAAAAAAGGAGAAACAAAGGAAAGGGTGTTGAATTAAAGAATCCATTATTTTGGAGCACCCTTGAAACAACCAAAACCCTGTGATTCCAACACTGGACACATTCCTGAAATTACCGCGTTTTCATCAAAGACGAGCTGGTCTACAAGCCGGAGAGTTGTGGATTTGAGCCAGACACATATTGAGGTCTCCTCTCGCCTGTTAACTACCCCTGATGACGGTCCGGTTCAACCCTTGAGAATGGAAGTGAATTCGGGCTCTAAACATCAAAATCCCGCATAAGAACCAGAGCAACATACTTTATAGCTTTGGAACACACAATATTGCAGTTGATAATTCAAATCTGGTTTGAAGGATGTTCCCATATCATGTGGGAAGTTCCAGAAAAAAGAGATTTGAGATTGGCTTTTGTTGAAAAGATGCTGAATTTCTTCAGGTGCGGATGGAGGTTCTAGTGAATAGAAAAGACATTCGTTAATATATTTTTGTTTTCTCGATCAATAGGGATAAACCCACTGACTCGACTATGTTCTTTGAAACAAAGCAAAACAAAAATGTTAGAAAAGAAAAATGGTTCTCAAAAGTGTTTATGGCCCATATTTTCATCGCCCTAGTGGAAATTTATTCGGATGTTTTTCTCACCCCGCCAGTGGTAAGAGAAAGAAATAGAAGGGTATTATGGGTATATACGGGGTGGCTACCCCATTGAAAATATGATTAAAGAACAAAATGTTTTTATGACTCTACATTATCATTTGAGCTAAACCCACTGGGTTTGAAAGTATTGCTTTTCTACCACATTCAGCTTTAGGTACCCATCATCAGAGCACAGAGACAGGGGCGTTAGGAATGTAAACAAGTAAAACTAACCATTCTTCAGCGTCCTGATCTTCAATTTGGTAAATTTGCCAGCAACACCAGTTGACGATCTTGCTCGAATCCTGATGACGTACAAAGCATCCTCTTGTAAACGTGAAAAATGTATCGTTCGTTCACTCCGGAAAAACTATAGTAAGAAAACAAGCGATAAGGATTTCATCTTCTTTCACCCAGACTGAATTTTTAACCCTTAGAGTCCGAAGGACGGACAAGTCTTTTAGCTATAGCTCGAGAGGCATTTTAAGGCATATAAACCGAATTTTTTTTAAGCAAGAATAGGAAAAGAGCTTTCCAACGGTACAAAAGAATGTTTGTTTAGAAGTTTGGGTTTTCTGTAAAAGATCTGTGGAAAATTTATTTCAAAAACACTTAAGGGTTAAGCATGGTATTCAAATAAGTTAGCATTTCGAAATTTTCCTCAACAGAAACACCCAAAATAGAAGGCAAATTCCATTCCAATTTTTTCCGTCAGGTAAAATGGCTGACTTATGCATATCATGAATAAGGGAAAATATTCTTAGGAGCGTCTGCTTGAAAAATGGTCATTCCGTCCAATACCAAAGTCTGTTGCAAAAAGATTGTCACTAAAAACTAAAAAATATATGTGTAGAAACCATGGTGATGCTAAAGAAACAAACAGTGTCTTGTGTTTCTACAGGGAACAGTTTTCAGTTTTTAGCTTTTAGGGTTGGTCGGAAACGACCATTTTTCAAATAGAACCAGGAGTAGGCACGAAATACCAGCAACAAAACAGTACCGGTTACAGGGTAACAACCGTTAATATAACCTTCTTTTACTATTGCCCTTTATGTGTATCATGCTGAAGAGTTCCCAAATATTTCTAGATATAAAAGTAGCGGGTGAGGTGCACCACAATGAGAGTGATGTCCAGATTTAATGGGTTACTTTAATGAGATGAACAAAAGATTCTCTTTAGTGTTTAGAGAACATAAGAAATAAAAAATAGAATTATTTAACTCAGAAATCTTCATTTGAGTATATGTACCCAACAGACACAACTCAAGACGCTGTTTTACTAAACCTCTCTCCAAAGGGTAAGGCTTTCGAAATGTTATCAACAATTATATAAACTAAGGTCGCACCCTTTTGATTACACCATCAGGTGAACGCAAGGTTATTTCATACGTCACAGTGTTCGGAACAAGTTCCCATGACAACGAGATATCAGTGACTGTTCGAATGATATTCTTGTTGTCAGCTAGTGGTGGTACTGGCGAGTCTAAAAATTGAAAAGTGAAAGAGTGAAAATGAAAAGAATGTAAACCAAGCAAAGCACGGAACGTTATTATTTTGTTTCAACTTCCATTCAACGTTCTGACGTTGGAACAACTTTGTTGAAATTTGAGAAAAATATAGGGTAGAAAGCTTGGGTGCAATTTTCTATTCAGCGTCACTTTTTATCCCATGTAAGGTACATTTTTAAAAACCTAGCGGCACACCCTTGGCGGACGATAAGTTCAGTACCCAAGCGTTGTAGTGCCCTTTTAGACTTTTCAAACTTAGCAGGACATCACCAAATACACATCCCTGATGTCCCCTTAACACTCCCTCGATGCTCTTGAAAGAAGGTCCAATAGCTGACCATTTTTACACAAACCTGGAACCGAATTTCTAAAAGTTTACAGACCTTTAAGTCTGAGATATTGTGATCAAATTATTACCTAAGCTTATAGTATTGGCCATCATTTCTTTTGTAAAATTGCTAACTCCTGTTAACGATCTGGTCCTCAATTTGATTCCATAATCAGTCTTCGGTTCCAAGCCATCAATAACCGCCATATTGAATTGAGAACTCTTGGATATGATCTTGTTGCTTCCATCTGGGTATGCAACCCTGATTTCGTAATGTGTTGACTTAGCAACGGGTTGCCATGTCAACATAATTTCGTTAGGTTCAACCGCCTTCAGTGTTAAGCCTTTTGGTGGTGATGGTAGTGCTAAAAGGGAAAGTATACCACTAACTGTTAGGGCTTAGGCACCCCTGTATTTTTTGAAAACCTTGAATTTGAATTCTTATTTCTTTTTTTTAATGAAACTCAATACACGAAGTTTCAGTCAGGCAAATCTTTTGGTATTTTGGTTTCAAGTTTCAGAGCAATTTGGAGGGGGAGGGGTAACGATTTTTCTGGAATATCCAGAATATCAGAGGTGTGGAAAATGCATGTTTGAAGAAAAAGGCCCTACAGAGACTCGCATATATTAAAGAAACATTGTTGCGTACCCAGGAGACACGCAACGTTATTCCAACATTGTTTCAACGTCCAAATAACGTTCTGATGTTGAAACAATGTTCCGTGTGTCTGTTGGGTAAAAGAACGAATATACACTTACAACAACCAGCCATAGCTGATTCATCTAAATCATTTGAGCATTGTGCAATACCATCACATAAAGTGTAATGCAAGATACATTTCTTGTCTGCATCGCATTTGAATGAACCTTCCCGACATACATCTGGATAAGGAGAGAACTGTTGATTAATAGAAAACTTAAATAACCAAATTTTACCAGAAAATAAATTTAAAGTAAAAACGGCATTGAAAAAAGATGACACTCATACCCAACCCCTTGACCGCGTTGTTTCGTTTGCAATCATTTCGTTGGTCCCAAGAAATCATTTGAGAACAGGGACAGTGGTTTCGAGTTAACTCGTCAGCGGTTTCGAGTTAACCACTCCAGTAATTTAAATGAGATTTTATTTTATTTTGATATTACCATGGGTGCTTATTACTGAGGTCGTTTCAAGGTCAGTCGTGTTGGCATTATGATTATGATACCTTCTTATAAGGGAACTTACTTACCCAAATGTGCCAAAAAGAAGTTCTGGCCAAAAATATTTTTTGTCACTTGCCAGAAGAAGAAGTACTTCTCTTAACCCAGTAGACGTGACGTGTTTCAACGTTCTTTCAATGTCCAAATAACGTTCTAACGTTAAGAACAACGTTTGTTCGACGTTGAAACAACATTCCGTTCCTACCGGGAAGATACTATTTATTTCAAAATCATACATACCTGTTATTTTCACGTCAAACTTGGCTGAGAAATGGCCACTCTTATTGGTCGCAACACAACTGTATTCCCCCTGATCAGTTGATAGAACACTGTCAATTTGCAATAAAGAAATCTTGGAGCCGGGGGTAACACTATGCCATCTAGTAGTTTGTAGATCACTACTTTCTGTTATTTTGATTCGAGACGGGATATTGTCGTTGTGGTTGGATTTTCCTTGCGAACCGAGGCGTTTATCACCTTTCCACCATGTAATAACGAATTCTGATTGGCTGGGAGGTACACAATACCGTTCGAAAGTTTTGGGTGTGTCATAATAAATGTTGACGTCATTTGGTGAAATTTGAAAGAATTCATCTCCGTTGGTCCGCGAACCTATGGGTGTAAAAACATAGATAAAATTGATATCTTTTTGGAAAAACCTAAAAGCTACTTTATTGCATGAAAATTTCCCGGTTTTGCGGTCAGTAATCGAGTGATTACTTCGAAAGATACACTGAAACGACAGCAAAATACACTTTTTCTCTTGGATTTGCATTTTGGCTTCAACCGCAAAATTAAATAATGCCACAAAACGCAATTCTTTTGCGAGAAAACCTAGGCTTTCATAAGTTTGATAAACAGTAAAATTCAACATACCTAAAACAAGTACGGTGAATGTGGTGAATGTGAATAGGAAGAAAACATGCGGAGCCATTTTGATCGATAGCGCAGTAAAATGTCATAAAAGATTATGCCAGGATCAATGGGTTGATGAATACTATGTCATAATTTGATGATTCTTCTAGAGAATGTTAAATCTACAGGCGTTAAAGATCTATTTACATCGCCATATAAACTGGAATCCTGAACAATCTTCGAATAATTTTATAACTTTTTGATCAAGCTTTCTCTAACTTTCAGATTGAGTATTATAAATTCAACAATTTCCAGATATTTTACTGATCCGTAAAATTGGAACAAACTGAGTTTGTCAGGAAAGACTTTTGTGCTCTCACACGTCTCTCTCACTCATGCAGAGTTGATCAAATACATAAGCCTATTTTCTGTTTATTGAACCTACAGTTTAATACCATCAAAATGTATTGTAAAATGCGATGCTACTTTCTCTTAAAGAATACTTGTCCATTTAATGTGAGTTATGCAAAAAAATAACCATCTCTTGTAATACGAATTAAGGTTTTTCTGTTCATAAAAATGACAATTTTGCAGCACTTTAACGAACGCAAATATTATGTTACAGGCATTTGAGTTAACTTTATGATGCCTATCTGGACATATCTACTAAAGAATTTCTTAGCCAAAGGCTGCTAGGAACCTCACCCTAATCATATTAGCATCGTCTCCATGTTCTAAAGCACAACCATATAACGATTATTTCAAGTTATCATTTACTAAACTATACACCTTCATTACACGTATATTTGATAAAGAACCACCAACTTTACTACAGATAACTATCTAAACACACTCTTCAACCTTCAATTGAGTTTACTTCATCAATGGGATGTCCTTCTAGACAATTACAATACAACAGCAGAGTCTAGCTTATGAATGCAGCTCAGCATCACCAATGATTATACTATGGAGATGAACTTACAATCATCGCAGGTAGCTCATAAAACGCTTTGATGTTCTCAGCGGGCATTCGATGGCTCTCTTTAAATACGAAAACCTTAAATTAATTGGCTATCGATCTATATAAACGAATGACTATGTGTTGTCGCCTGGTTTCAAATATATTGTTGGAAAATTGAAACTAACTACCAGCAAACTTTATCAAACTTTCAGTCGAACATCATTCATTAATTATCAAAAATTTTATAATGTTAGAACCTTCGTCATGAGTATAAGCCATGCTTACATGAGATAAAGAGACTTAAGCCGTTATTTTCTACAAAATGACATTTTCGTTTTACACAGGTCACACTCCTCCATCGTTTGTTAAATGAAATATTTTGAAGCCGTTACAGGGCTTACGGTGAACGGGTTTGAATTTTCGTAAGAGAAGGAGAGCACACAATACGTTCTTTTTTATAAGAACATTATAAGAACATCGAACCCTGGGTGCAAATATCGTGGATGTGGGAACAACTAAAGAAGAAACTATTTACTCATGTACTTGGGGAACTTGAAGGTCTAAGGAAAGTCTTTTCTCGCTAAAATGTCTTCCTTTAAGGTACAGTACTCTCTTTCTCAAAGACACCAGAAAAACACCATATCTTGCTTTGTATCCCCTACTATAGAAATATAAAGGACAATTTAGTAGAAGTATACTTAATGACTATGCTCAAAATGACTACCTATAACCAGGTGCGGATATACAGAGAAGGCGCTAAAATAATTTGACCAAAATATGAAAATGAAATATATATGAACAAAACCAACACTTTCCCTCTTTTGAATCGACCATTATGCATTAAAAATCACATCATACATGAATGACAACAAGACCATAGGTAGTGAATGAATCGACGGATCCTACACTAATGTGTTCTTCATCAGTTCATTACCTGGGAAGCACGTTAATGCAGGATCTGCAGATTTATACATCATGCTCTTGGCCTTACCCAATAGACACAAGAAATGGACGTTATCTTAGCGTCCAAACAACCTTATTCCAACAGATCTGGACGTTGAAACAAAATGTTGGAATAACGTTCTTGTGTCTGCTGGGCCAACGTGTTTTCTTATGCAGAGATCCTACTACGTTTGCCAAACCTTTACTAGAGGCTAAACTGTAGCCTCAGTTCCAAACGCTTGGACAATATGAAAACTCTAGACTGTGAACTTTCGCGTTCTTATAAAAGTGAAGAGATAGGGGACAGAACCACAGCTTGAACAGAAGCTGCATGAATGACAAGATTACAGGCTATAAAAGTTTCTTAATGATCCATCTTAATCACTATACGAACAAAAAGCACAAGACAACAAATTCATCAACATCAAAAAGTATTATTTTCTTTGATCTGATTACGCTCGTACTTAAGCACAGATTTACTGAAATATAAAAGCACAGGACAAACTCTATTACCGTCATTCTTTACATCTCCATAGCGAACGATCAAAATTCAAATGACTTTAGGTATTAATACTGCACAAACAAATCAAGTAATCCACGCTTGATCCATGCTAAACTGACCATGCTTCAAAAGGAGCAATGTTACAGCTGTACCAGTTCTATAGTTACCATCTACGATAAGGTCTTTAATAGTCGTTATCTCTGTACAAAATTGACGTCACATTTTAAATTAAAAGACAAGAGTTTTATCTTCTTTTCATATGAGGCCCCCTCAGCGATTAGCGTGATGGCGTGATCGGAGGTTTTTTACGGCGTGATGGCGTGAAAATTCAAAAAAAATTGGCGTGAAATCGAGTTCTGGCGTGTTCGTGAAATTAACCAAATCTAGGCGTGATGGCGTGATGGCGTGAAATTTACTGTTTAGCGTGATCGTGAAATCTAATGTCTTGGTGTGATACTTAACCTTGTTGTA
>JAUJPO010067790.1:0-12152 GCA_032270745.1 Tiaropsis multicirrata
GTTTACCTCCTCACTCGCCTCTCAAGTCGCTCGGATTTTACAACTCGCTAAATTTCGTGTATTTTACGGACTGAACTGAACTGCTGGGTGGGTGTATACAATAATTACACTCAAGTAAATAGAAGGGGGACTTGACACGAGTGCCATTAAAATACCTTTCTTTGATTGGTAAAGGTATGTGGGGGAGGGGTGGCAAAATATAAAGCATGATAAGAGGTTAATATGAACTTGAAAAATCAACCTTCCTGTAAGTAGATTGGCTAAAACAAATTTCTTTCAATTTCAAGCTTTTTTGTGATTGTCTTGTGATTCTCTAGTTGATATACAGTAAGTCTTATGACCGGCCTTGACCGGTTTCTTGTCAACTGTGCTTTTTGGTCAGGGTGGCCTGGACCTGTAAAATTTCACCGGGGTGGACAGCTTGCATTTCAATTTCTCACTGTGGTGGAGAACAATTTCCCGAGGCGGGTCATTTCTTCACCGGAGCTTGAATTTAGAATGTTAGAGCATTTTTTTCACCGGGGTTTATTAGTCTGGACCCATACAAATCTTTTACCCATTTCACTAAGCTTACATGAGAAAAAATTACTTTCAAGTCGGGTAAGAATCGGATGTAGACGGGATCCCATCTACGGGGCTTATATCTGACCAGGCAATCATCCAGGGTATCGAGTCTTTTAACCTACAACCTTTAAATGAAAGTTGAAGTTTTACGTTTTCGATTAACAGTATTATATTTACAAATATTTGCCCTGGGTGATATTTTGCGGGTATGAATTTCATATTAATACCCACACAGTGGGTATATTACACCCCTGTCTCTATCATGATGAGGCCCTAGATGCCCAGCCCAATTAAAAAATCCTCAAAAAGGCCCTGTTTTTTCGTCCCAGTGAAGAAGATGGTCACTCCAGTGGTAAAAGAAAGAAATTCAAAGTGGCAGTCTTAGTAATTGTATGACAACGAGGCTTTCTTACTCAGAAAGCATTGGAATAAAAAACGTGCCAGTTTATATAACATTTTGGCGAAAGTCTCAATAACATTAAAATTGTATAAAATGAAAAAAGAAGGAGAATTTATTCGCTGAAACTTGCTTGCTGTGCTTTCGGTTGAAATTCATTTTCTTTGTTTTGACAGGAAGACGCCTCACAATAAAAATTGAAAATCTTCACTTCTTTAATCTTTCATATACTATAGAAAGGGAGGTTGTTGACATCGTCGAAAACGCCATTTCCTTTTAATTTTGCGTTGGTCGGTCCCTTTAAAGTCTTTTCCTTTGGGTCATAAAATATTGAGCTTACTGCGTACCATGTAATTTTGGTATATAATAGAAGCCGACTTCTTCTTGTGCATTCATTCGTCAAACCTGGTGGGAGTTCATAACCAATATTAAATCTAATGATCGATTTTTTGCTTAAATCTCGTGAAAATGAATGGACTTCAAAGGCCAAGCGATGACTTAAATATATTTCTTTCAGATATTCGCTTTCAATGAAATTCTTGTTACAAATAAATAACTTTTCAATAGCAGTCAGTTCCGCTCGATAGAACTTTTCAGTATAAAAGCCTTGGAAACGTTTCTCGTGTTCAGAAATATTTAAATTAACGCTATAGTTTTTTACGGTGAGTTACAGTTACAGCATGGACTCAGAAATAAATGGATATTCAGCAGCTTTATAGTTCCCTTCTAGGCGCTACTTACTTAAAAAATATTTGTCAAATTATATATTCATGGATTTTGAATGTCAAAAAGCCTCAAAGATACTACTGAGGAGTTGATCTTAAAAAGATTTCTGACGTTGTTTTTCAGTTTTGAGTAAAATGAATTTTTTTTTATGATCCATACTTAGCGGCAACGGAGATGGTTCAAAGTAAAGAAACAAAAATTCATCAAAAGACGTTGAAAGTCCGTATAACGGCGAAACGGATGAATAAAGAAACTTTTCTTGATATTTGATGCTTTTTTTTTAATTACAGGTATCGGTCTGTCCCTAACACTTTTCCTGGGTCTGCCAAGAAAAGGTCAATGCATGGGGTCGCTTTTTCACCGGTTGTGTTGGCAAGGAAAGGACTTAGAATTGATCACGTATGCTGTGTCCAGGCAACCCATGCTATCCAACGCATCGTTTCTAAATTCTTTCCGTCTGTCTTTGAGATTTTGATAGGGATTAACCGGTACCTTCGCTAAATGAATCATTATTCTTTAATTATCAAAATCAAGTGATTTGATATCCTATTAATATAGAAAAGATAAAAGTCTATAGTAGCTTAGTAGCCAACTTCCTTTTCTTAGATAGGTATTTGATTGATTAGTGAAACATTGAGGATTTTAACATAGAGAAGTGGAATGCACGTCTTTTATAAGAACCTCGTGAGTGGAGGAAGCCTTTACATGTTCTTAACTTTTCTGAATTTAAGCCAAAAAATGTTCGTAAATTTTGCTAAAAACAGTAAAAATAGACTATTTTTAAGAAATTTTAAGTAGTTTTTTAAGTATTGCCTTGAAGCCGAACTAAGTAATAACATACACTAGCACTCTAGCTACGCCTTAACTCCCTTGTACCCTAATCATGGAACAGTGAAAATAAGTAACGGGCGTCTACATCATATAGTGTTGCTTTCTTTATAAAATTGTTTGATTAATTAAAGCTTATCATTAGGGGAAATCGTAAATCTCCTTTTTTTTTCGACGTACAAACTCAGAGCCAGATACAGAAGGTACTCAAATAATGCTGTGACGGACAGTGTTCACTTTCAAATAAAGAATATGAAACCTTGAGAATCTTCTATATCCACCACTGACCATTTCTACATAGCAATTTCACCTCAATTTTGAACGTGGAAAATAAAGAAGGCTGTTACAGAGTCTATTTGAAAAAGTTTTTTCTGTTTAAATCCATAGAAAGATAACACACTACAGACAAGATGATGAAGAGTTGTCTTGGATTTATTCTTCTGGCAATGGCAATCCGTTCGTCAACAACATCATCGATGAAAGACACACCAAGTATTGAAGCTGGAAAGAAGATTTTGGACAATTTGAGAGAAATACGAGCATTAAAAGAAAAAGAAAACATTTTAAAACGTGCTTTTGTTGAGATACTACTTAACAAGAGGGACATTGGTTACCATGGAAATAGTGGGTTACCAACTAGTTTTCGCGCAGGTAAACGAGAAATGGAAACCTCATCTTTTGGTCACAATGTTGTGAACAATCAACCACCTTTCAACAGAGCTGGAAAGCGAGAGACTACTAAAGTTGACGAGACAGAGGAAGGTCCCCATCATCGGTTATCTCGTTTGCAAAGAGTGGGTCGTGATTTCTTGATTGAGAAACTGATTAGAGCAGCTACAGGAGAAAATTAAGCACTCTATGTCATATAAACATATACAGCGGAATGTCCCTAAAGCGAACACCATTTGTAAATAAATGCCCGTCTTAAGAAGAGGTGTTCGCTTTAGCGATTGAAATGACTGAAATGAGTTCGTTCGCTCTAAGGTAGAATGTCCGCTATGTAGAGCTGTCCGTTTTAGTGAGGTTCGATTGTAGTTTATTTTACTTTATTGTACTCCTTGGTTTGAGGTTTGGCTTGAACTTGACTTAAACTCTAATGATGGCTTATTTATTTATAACAATATCAACATGACGAGTAATAGTCTTATAACTACATTGTACTTCGGTTCATTGTTAGCTGATATTAGCGAGGTTACGCAAGGAGCTATTTAGGACCTTAGACTTGTTCGACTCAACCTGTACATAAATCGTCTAAGCAAAATTTGTGAAAAAAAGTCTATGTACAGACTAACTCATACGCGTCTAAGGTCATAAATAGCTCCTTGCGTAACATCGCTATTATTTTGATTTTTCATACATTTTCAATGATCTGGACTGAAATACATCTCTATATAAAGCAACAAACAGCGCTGACATAATTTATGATATTTTGAATTTTGATTACGATTGTCATCTCTATTTATGTTTGGTTTTCTCTGTCGGATGAAAAAGGATAAAAAATTACTGATCAAATTCTATAACTCATCAAAATAGTAGATTTTGCCATCGGAAGAGAACATATTGTTATTGCCAAGATATTCGTCATCTAGATGCTGAATGTGCCTGATTTCAACCTCGTTCCCAGGGTATCATATACGCTATTATTATTTTTTATTTTTTACTTAAATTATATTTAAAATACAACTTTGCAACGTATAACTATGAATATATGCCCTATTTGTTTTGTATGACGCTTCAAAGCGTTATCTAGTCATATCGAAAACGTCAAAGGAGCCCTGGGAACGAAGAGGCACCTGATCGAATCCGTAATCTTCATGGGAACAACCTTGTATACTCGTAGGACGATTGGCTCTAATGAACATGTGAATTTTCACAATCGAAAGCGATCTTAGGTTTGAGGTTGAAACGGAAACAACCTCTCTGTCCGTGTCGCATTTTGCTTTTTAACAATCAAACTATTGATGATAGCCTAGGTTTGTGGCGTGTTTAGTTCAGTGCCGTTCATAACCCTTCATAAAGTTCATTGGAAAACAGAGGCTGCTTAAATGTCTTAGATTGCTGCGGATCAACCACGTAAAGTGTCGTCTCTGCTCTAAACCAGCTCAAGTTGAAGTATTAGGTTATGGAAAACATTGAACTAAAACATGCTTTCTATCTCTAAGTGTAACTCTAATATTTTTATTGTAATAAATAGATATTAACCTCAATTCGAAATCGCCAGCAGTCGAAAACTCACTTGAGGAAGTTAAGGATTCTCAAAAATTTCATTGTGGTATAAAGTGATGTTGGAACTGTGTTTACAGTGCTTGGGATGTTTACTTAGGATCTTGCGTGACCAAAGTAAGCAAGTTGAATGAGTTGTTATTTTTTGAGATTCAATGCACTGTTTGTCCTATGACCTTTTGATGATGACTGCCAACACGCGATTACTCCTCAAACTTATAAACGTAGAAGAAAACTATACAGATTTCTTTCTTATCTTTAAACTTTAAGCTTAAAACTTTTCACATAGTCATAGGATTCTTTTTTAAATATTAAACATGGAAAAAAGTCTGTGAATCAGCCTAAAGACCCGGTGGGAATTCTTTTGTCAGTGGGAATAAATAAAGAGACATAAAATCCAACGGGGTTATCAAAAACGGATTATTTTGCACTGGGGATACGAAATTTGATTGTTATTTGTTCGAAATATTGGTGGAGATGAGGCATTTAAGTCGATCAAAATTTAGTGGGGATGAATTTCTATGCTATTTTTTCACCGGGGACGATTTCTGGGCCTGCTTTTCCAGTGGGTAGGGGGTCCCACCGGGTCTGTGAAACGAAGGTGTCCTAAGGAAACTAGAAACTTCAACTTTTTGACATCCTTTAAATGGCAATCAAATGTCATTTCAATTTTCTTTGTCATTGCATTTTAGGGAAGTTTATCAAACTTTAAAAATACTAAAGGCCTGAAGGCACTGAGAATAACTAAATACTATTTTCATGAATTTGTCTATAAAAGTGAAAAATTTGAAAGTGAAAATAGCATCAAATATTAATGGCTTTGATGACGTTTACGAAAATTCTCTTACGAAGGGATGTTGAGGTCATTTAAAAAGAATTTGGCTTATTGATAAATTGTATCCATGGCAACCTTGACTCAATTGATAATGAAATATTATTTTAGCTTTCTACTTGCTGCGCGAAAAATGTGTTCCCTTCTGCCAACTTTGACGTGACGTCATCATAATTTTTGAGTCATTCTGTAAAAAAATATGGAGGCAGGTTGATAGAGAGAAGTATTTTCAACAATTTCCGTATATTTTAAACGATTGATTGCCCTTTGGTATCCTGACGGGAAATGGTATGACTTTCCGAAAAGAAGGAAAGAAATTTATTTTCAATAAAAAGAACTCCGTTCCTTTTCATTTAGTTGTCAATAGATCAGATTTTTGTCGCGTGGATATATAAAGTAGACAGACAGTGGCAAAAATCTGAATTAATATATAGTCACTTATCTACTCAGACACATAGCACATGATTAAATATAGTCGGTGTGTGAAAACTTTGTTTATTAGATTCATTGATACTTATCAGGCTTGACGCAACACCCTCAGAATCACAGTTATACTTGTTGTCTACTGTTGTCTTACACAAGAACTCGTTTGGTATTGTGAATGGTCATCGACCTCTCTTTCTCTTATCACTAGATCAAATCAAAACAAAATCAAAGGGAAGAGGAAAAACTCCATATAAACACTCGAACAATTACAACAAGCGAAGTTAATCATTTATTTGTAGAGGGATTACCACTAGAACAAGTTTTCAACTTTTATTTTTTCATCAAGCAGAACTTTTAGTGTTGATTAATATTTTTTAACATATTTGTAAAGTCATGCGTGGTGGCCATGTTATCTTTATTTTGTTATCTTTGGCAACTACATTTGCAGATTTGACCCTTGTTGCAGATGCTACCAATAACAACCGGGACCCATCTGAGCAATACATCTTGAAAGTTGTCCAACAGCTCATTACCAAACATTCCAAAGAAAGACTTTTACAAAAAACCAAATCGGACATTAAAAACCTTATAAACGATATCGACGAGCTAGAACTCAGCAATGTTAACATCCTTGCCAATAGAAGGTTCCAGAGCAACGACAACAAACGCATGCAAACGCAACAAACATCAGAAAAACAAGATGCTTGGTTAAAACGTGAGATGAATTTCATTATAAATGAACTTGAAGGCGACTCGAAACCCAAAGTTAACGATAAAAGCCTCTTCGGACGAAGCCGAAAAATATCACAACGATTTAATAAATATGGTGACAACTTCGCAATACAAAAGAAGGATGATCCTATCCTAAATCCTGAACTTTTTGGTCAATTCAATAGGGTTGGTGACGAGCCTAAGCGACAGCCGAAATAGAAAATACCTTTACTACACACGGATTATAATTCTATGAGATATAACAATGTATAATTTTTTTAGATTTTTTGTAAGAAGACACGTGACGTTTCATTCTTTAAACGACCTAATAAGGTTCTGACGTTAGAACAACGAAAAAAAATATATATTTTAGCCCGGTCGACGCTTCCTTGGATAGTGCAAAGGGTCCAGTAGTATCCTGGAGATGCACTCGATCTCGAAACTACCGTACTTTCGAATAAAAATTGGGGTACCTAAATCGGACCCTTACAGTGCAGTGCATAAATTGCTGAAAAACCTACCCTTGCATTTTTCTATCATTTCCCCCAGTTTTAGCAAAAATGTCCAATCCTTACAGTGCATCTGGTACCACATGGGCTTTGTCAGAGCCTAGAAAAACCTACCCTTAAGGGCCGCACGTCCGGAAGGTCACTTACCTTGAGTCCTCCCCCCCCCCGGCAGTGGTATCTTTCAGCAATTAAGAATAGTGAATGATTTATTTTTCCATCTACTCGACTACAACACTTTGTTTAAAGAGCTTCAGATACAAGAATTTATTTTTCACGTGCTATGTCTCCTGATTGCGTTCAATTTAGATAATTTGTCAACGACTTCTTTAATTAGTATATGCTATAATATAAATATGTAATTTCACCTCTGATAAATATCAACATTCTTTTCTTCGCATTGACATATCTTATCTTCTATTCATTAGAGCTTTCCCCCACGTTAGCATATTGTCTCAGAAAACGTTTTTTCAGCTCACATTGCTTCTACCAAAATATAGAGCGATAAACTTTCGGTCCAATAAATCATCATTCTTAGAAAAATTCATTCTAAAGGAGCAAAGCATGCTGCACTGCACCAGAAAATGGAGAAAAATCGTCGAGACCTTTATTAGTTACAGTTCTTGAAAAACGTTTTGTTTGTACTGTAATAAATTTAAATGTTTGTGTTTTTAAACGCAATATTCCTCCTCCTTGTTCGATTGTTTGCGACTAACAGCTTACTTGGTTTATCGAGGCTCTGAAAATATAGTGTAACTTTTTCTAAATTGCCTACACCTGTCAGCCTCCGTCAGAAAATTTGTCATGCTTTGAAACTGCATTTTTATAAAGTTAATGATTTTATAACGTCTTTTGAATAAAAAAGCAGAAATGACGGTTTCAGGTCTTTCCATTAGCATTAGGGAGATAACGCGTCTCAAAAACTTTCTCCAATTTTCATTTTAAGCTAAATCTTCAGTTTAATTGATCTGTCTGTTAAAGAAAGTCCAGACGGTATAAAAGCCTTATCTCTATTCCAAATATCTTTGCTATATCGAAAGAAATTTTAAGCTTCATCATCATTAAGTCATTAAGACAAAGATAGCATCTGTTATGGGAGCTCAACAAGCCTAATTTCGGCCTATATGAGATCTCTACAAAGCGGTATATTCAACCTTTCTTTGAATCTTATTAACTGACCATTTACATTTTTATGAGAACACTATAAGTGGCCAAAAATCGATCATCCTGGGACTGACGTGTTCTTCACCTCATAGTTCAACCTAAAGATATTCTAAAACATTGAAAGTGTTCTTGATATTTTCTCGTGTTCTTATATTAAGGTTGTCCTAACGAAAAAAATAATATTTTAAATCCTATAATCCATCAGACTAGACAATAATCTTGATGTGCAGGTGCTACTTCCTATTAAATACATAAAAATAAAACATTTCCATCCCCCTCTTGACACTTGCATGCCTGACAATAGCATATATCGGATAAACAATTAATACCACCAATATGAGTTATCGTTGTTCACACTGAACTGTCATCGGTTTTTAAAAGTAAAAGTAAGAAGGTTGGAAGTGCAGATACTAACTGTTAACTAGTCAAATGTTTTATTTGTTTTCATCTGCCAAA
Organism: Tiaropsis multicirrata; assembly: GCA_032270745.1. Lineage (NCBI taxonomy): Eukaryota > Metazoa > Cnidaria > Hydrozoa > Leptothecata > Tiaropsidae > Tiaropsis > Tiaropsis multicirrata. The sequence goes on from JAUJPO010067790.1 coordinate 8,834, forward strand.
ACTCTTTTGACCAACATTTCAAATTTACGTAACCACACGTCGAATCCTGGTCTATATATTGGACCTTTGTTTCTGTGTTTCTTCTTATTTGATGGATCTTGTTCGTGTGCATCTCTCCATATCCCGATCCCATTTGGATTACTCCCACCTCTATGGTTTACTTCATCTCTCAGGATTCCGATTCCGTTCGGATTATCCCGATTGCGTTCTGCTGCATCTCTCCATATTCCGATTCCGTTCGGATTGTAGTTATTTGATGTCTTTTCAGAATCTCTCCCGATTCCTATTCCGTTTGGGTTTGGTCTTTCATAATCTCTCAACCAAATACCAATACCGTTCGGGTTATGATACCGGTCATGAAGCCGAACTTCATCTGATTTTTCACCTTGATGTTTATTCCTTATGGTGAAATACATCCCAAGCAATGATCTTAACTTACGTTCAATAAACGAATTTTTCGGTTTTCCATGTTCCTCTTGGGTTACGGCATCCAAAAACTCCTCAAGATCTTCTCTCTGTTTTTGGTTCAGACCATAACATACTGAAATTGTGAGCAAAAAACAAACTGATAGCTTTAGCCTCATTTTATTAAATATATAAATTGTTCCATACAGTTAGAAATGAACTATTCAAATGCTTGTTTCCTCTGATGGGTTGCCATATTGGCTTGTCTTTGTGAGTGACATTTCAGGAGTATAGAATAATATTTATTCAGCTCAATTTTATTTTGCCAATCATTATGCAGATGAACTAACAGAAAAGGTTTTTTTCAAAAAACGAAGAGGGTCAACCTCTTGACATTATGTATTTTTTCTAAAATAGAATATCCGTTTCCATTTTGTATAAAAAGAATCAAAGTTATAACGAAAGTGTCAAAAGTATTCCAAATTTCCAAAATTGAAATCTTATGTCAAAAACAAGTTTTGGAAAATCTCTAAGAAAATATAAATATATTTTATATCCAAACAACGTTTTCAAACAGAGATTTGGAAAAGAAGGATAGAAATTGAAATCATAGAAATGCTTTTTTTATCATAATATATTCCTTTCTCTTCCTTTCAATTCGAAACTCTCTGAAGGGGAGTGGTGTTGTCGTCTCTTCTAGAGTTATACCTATGTACGTGAAACGACTATAAAAAGATTATTGGTTATATTTCCATGGAAAAACATATACAGGTTTATCTAAAAAATATAAACATGACTCAATTTCCTTTTGGCACGTAGTTCAATACGCTGATTGAAACAAGACGATTAACAAGTTCCAAAATTTGCATTTTTGGTTGATTAAAGTTCATTTTGAAATCCTCTTGATGAAATAGTTTCCTGGTCTAGAAAACTAAAAAAATATTCGGCCGTGGTAAGACCAAACTTAACCTGATATTCGGATGGTGATATTTTATATCGGTACGTTAAAACAACTCTAAAGACACGATGGAAAAAAACTTCTGAGGAATTACGCAGTATCTAGTGATACAACTTTTTGAATTGCGACATTCTGCTCAAAATTATATTTTTTCTCCTTTTGGTGCTTCATTTGAAAATGGTCGGCACGGTCCCACACAAAAAAACAAGTCAAGTTCGTCATAGATGGTATAAATCAAACCACAAATGGTTAGCCAGATGGTTGTTTACAAAATAAAAATACTACAATCAAGTTAAAAAATTATGAGACTTTTGAAATTTTTTACTTTATCCAACTTTTAATTCCCCCTCCCCCTGTTTACAAAGCTTTTTGTTGTTCAATTTTCACAGTTAGACCACTAAGCAGCTTTGTAAACCAGGGGGAAGGGGTAAACACATATATTTTGGTCGATTTCATATAGAAAGTCTCATTATGTTAGGCAATATATTGTAAGTACCGGCCGTAAACTCCGCAACCAAACTCGTCCCCAGTCCTCACTTTCTTCATGCAATCATGCAAATTAAAAGGTTTAAGTTCAGGCTCTGGGAAAGAAATTGCTCGGTGCAGCATACCTTTTTGTTGAGTTGATTTAATTTTTCTTTTACGAGGATCCATCAACTGCGAGTTGCGAGCTGCAATAAAAAAATTGCGAGTTGCAATTCCATTTTGTGATTTTGATTTTGGCTTCCAACTCGCAACTCGCAGATTTATTTGCAACTTGCAAAAACCAACTCGCAACTTACAGTTTTAGTATAATTGCAACACGCTACACGCAACTAACTTAACTCGCAACTCGAATAATAACTCGTAACTCGTAAATCATAACTCGAGGGGAGCGCATGAAACATTTCCGCGCGAGCGACGAGCGAACGTTGCAGCTAGCTCTACCATTTTAAATTTCAGTTTAGGGAAATCTACTAATCAATCATGTTGTGGTTATTGTTAGTTTGGTTGAAAATGCTCACAACTTTCCATTATCAAGTAGTTGAATGTAAGTACTTCTCCTGCGACATTTTATTATCAAACTAGAGTATATAGAATAGAGGCAGACGTTCATTTCAATTTTGTTAGTCGTTTTAGTGTAGTCAGCAGCTTGTATGGCATGATAATACAAAGCATGGAGTGAGATATTCTGGATATTCATTCCTTAAAATGTTTGTTCCAGTCCTCATCAGAACAGAGTGGTGAGCAGGCCAGAAGTTTATCCGACACTTTTTTTTAACACAACAGTGATTTAATTTTACGGCTACCATACAGTGTTTAAAAAAAAAACACAGAGTTAATTAAAAAATGTAGATGCTCATTACTTCTATTCATTACACAATTTTTCCAGACAGCCAAACCAAAATATTTATTCAATGCCGGGCAGGGTTGGGTGTACTTAAATAAAAAAGAGATGCAATGTGCTGCTGGTTCAGGTATCTTTATGAGGCCCCAATCAGTTTGCGTGACGGCGTACGTTACCGTCAAGGGGTTATATACTTTGCATTACTCTGCCATACTTTCACTCACCTTATTTCCTTTGTTTTCCTCATAAAATTCCGGTTATGAAATTGAATCTCCTTTTTACAGATTAAAACACGTAAATCAATTATGGTACAAATCAAAACATAAAAAAAAATTTGTAATTATAATGCTCTGACACACAAGTTTAAAATCACACATGACTTAATATTTTTTCTTTCACTTTCGTTTTTAAAATGAATATATCTGTAAAATATACAGTCCACAGTATGACAGGGTAATAATGCAAAGTATCAACTGTTCACGGTATTTCATTGATGGCACCGTAGATGGCCCTATCTCTGTCATCCCTCCCTAATTTTAATGACCCTTATAATACCGTAAAAGTGCCTAAGTCCGTCACCCCCTCCCTTATTCCGTCAGCCATATATTCTAGTCTTCTATTTAAAAAGT
>JAUJPO010067801.1:0-12151 GCA_032270745.1 Tiaropsis multicirrata
CATGAAATGATCTTTAAATAAAGATCGTGATCCTTAAATTAAAGATCAGATCCTTAAATTACGGATCAGATCCTTAAATTACGGATCAGATCCTTAATTAAGGATCTTGATCCTTAAAAAGATTTCCGAAATCTTTATAAGGATCAGCAAATGAACTTGTACCACGAATCCCGTGGAACGTCACATATATAAAGAAATAAATAATTTTAGTACCTAAGGGCTCTGACCATAGTGAATTTTCGTAATTTATTATGCATTAAATGTTATTTTGTACGTTATATAGGCCATTAAAGTATATCGTGTTATACATGTTGTGTTTAGGGTAATCATTTCTACATCTAAGGCTTTGGCGAAGAGTAGTATTTCAACTTTGAGGACCTTATTCTCGGTGAAAAATGAACATTTTTATTTTATTTTTGGTTTAGATGACGTGTCTACTTTGGAACTAAAAATAGATTTGCGGATAGAATTTTTGTTAACAGCTTCTTTGTCTCAAAATTATCTTGAAAATAGTCTTTTTTATCAGTTATTCACTCATAATTTTTACATAAAAGTCATAAATTTTCACGCATTGGATAAGAAAGATTTTCCGCAAAAGTTTAAATAATTTTTAATTTTTAAATTAATAAATTTTCCCCATCAAAATTAAGCATTTTTTGTAGAAAAAGTACATTATTAAGGTCTTCATCACGTCTTTTTAAAGGTCCATGATTCATTCCTTTCTTTATTAATCATGATATAATTAATTAGAAAAGTTTTTTCAAAAGCAGTCTGTTACTATAAATATCAAGTAACAGAAAACAAAAGGTTTTATCTTCAAATTCCAAAATTCCATTTTTCACTATGGTCAGAGCCATTGAGACAGATACGGATGATGGTCTAACAGAATAACTGAGCTGCATTTTGCAACACATACATCAAACTAAAACCTACTCAGGAAATTAACGAACAGACTCCAAGAGTCAAGGAAGAAAAATGCTATTTAAATGGTCATTTCCATTGCCGTGCTTCGGTACATACAGGGAATAAATTAATGCGAAAATGAATTATTACAGAGTAAATTAATGCAGCATTAATTAATTCCGCGTTTTCTTTCTCGAATTTTTGTGATTTTCCAAACAAGAACTAAAGAATTTTCTTTTGTCGATATAAAGGCCCGTATTTAGCTATATTCTCCTTCAAGTTACCAAGATTAAAGCACTTTCTGATAGCTTATTTATTAAAGGAAAATATTTTTTTTAGATCATCATTCGCATAGACCTTTTCATAAATTACAGCATCACGAGCAGCGACTGCCTCGTTTTGAATTGAGCTTATCAAAACTTGTCTCCATTGATATATGTATTATTGAGATAGAGTCTAACGAGACATAATCACCTTGGTAATTGTATGAAAACGAGGAAGTCGTCGCTCGTGACGTAATTTATAAAAAGCTCTTAATTAATTCCGCATATCTTGAAATTTAGGCCTATTCGCAATAATTCATTCCGCAAAATATAAACATTTTCAGGTGTCATTCGCATTAATTAATTCCGCATTAAGGTATAAGATTTAACCACCTTTTTTAAGGTATAAGAAATCTTCTGAGAGTAATATACTAGAGACTTGGATAGCTAGTTGGTATTAGTATGATAGTGGGACCATGATATGTGTTTAAATTGGTACATCCGGCAGACCCTAAGCTTAGTGCTAAATAGTTTTAACAATTTGAGAAAAAAAATTACTAACTACAGCAAAAATTCGCCGCTCCTTCCTTCAAAATGTGTTTTAAGAAAACGTCCATTAGAAATATTTTACTATGTGTATATGGAACCGAGTTTAGAGACCTCTGTAGAGAATGTACTACTAAGAATAAACCGGCGTCAACCATTTAATTTTTCAGGTGAACAAGATTGCAATGGCTGGCCAAAGATATGCAAGAGATAATTTAATGACCGATCAACTGCTTTGTTATTCTTTTACCCTTTTCAAGGTAAACGACCCAACATTTATTTTGTTTGAGAGTTGAATGTTTCTATTTCGTGTTCGAGTTGACTGATTGATATCGATGTTTTGTGTACTAGACTCGATACCTGCAGAAACTTTATCACACTCATTACAGCTGATGACTTGCTCCTCTTTTTTTAATCTTTTTTATTTATAATCTACACCTACCCTGCCAAAATCTGCTACATTATACCGCCAAGAGATAAGAACTAGAAAAAAAATAATTGAAAAAGGAAAAAGTAGAAACAACCTAGATCCAGACTAGATTTCCAGTCACCATAAAGTAGTATTGTGTATGATCTAGGATTCAGCGGTAGCAAGTTTATGTCAAGTTTAAGTAGGCTGTTGACCGTATGACAGTCAGTTCTATTGGGGGGATTACATTCAAATCTCAATATCTGGATAAACTTCAGGACTAGGACATTGAATTCGTGTGATGATATCTCTTGAGGGAGGATAAATAAGAATGAATGCAATTCCATTTATTATACCAACTATTGATGTCCATAAACAAGAAAGATTTCTCACAGCTGGTATTTGGGATTGTTCTGGATCACTCCATAGAATTTGATAACCTGATAAAAGCGATTAAACTGCAGAAAATGTCTGCACATGAAAGGTACATTAAAAGTTTTATTGATTGAATTCGTAGTTGTTTTGTTAAAATAATGAGTAGAATGACCATTGAATTTACTACAATTCCGATAAACCCAGACACTACATGTAATGAATAGTAGGTCTCTAATATTATTTCTTTAGCTTCATCACAAAATTTCTGTGACATTGTTTTTACTCTTGCTGTGTACAGTGGTGCGAGAAATCTTCACCTTAATCACATTCATCACATGCGATGGATTTCGCAGGTGAAACACCTAGCGATTTGCCGGTTTTTTTTATAGTAATGCGTTGTTTTTAGTTTTCTGTTTATTACTGCAATCATTATTTAGTACATCCTGTTTTTATGCCTTTCGAAATGGTGTTATTGAAACTCGTCTTAAAAGCTCTATATGAAACTGACATTTTTGTGTTTTTAACTTTCTTTTTTAAAACATTGATTTTGATTCCTCTTCTTCATTCGTATAGAACACTACTCTCCACAACTGATGTTATTGTATTGATTGTATATTGGCATTGACTCAATTGTAATAAGCAGTCTTTAAATATCTCGCGTGTGTATTTTTTCCGCTTCGCGTTTTCATTGCGAATTATTGTACATTGTTTTGAACCTACTCAAAATTCCTTTAAAATGACGTGTGTTCGTTTGCTTGATTTTTTGGACCTACCCGGAGGTCCTATAAATTATTAACCTATGTTCGTTCGTCTGTTATGAACTTTTCTCGAGTTTGGGGCTAGTTATTAGTCATTAGTTATTTCTGATTTTTGGCACACAGACGCAAAATAGTAATGCCCAAAATGTGACGGAGCCCGATTTTCGAAAAAGCAAAATCTTTCGCGGCCGATTTTGGATAAAAACGGCCTGAAAAAGAGGGTTTTGATGATTTTTTCGAAGTTCTTTATTTTTGCACGAAGATGGGCATCTGGATACCCTCGACGAAACCCCGTTTTTTAAGGAAATTATTTTAGTGGCTGATTTTTGCCTTAAACGGCCTTAAAAAGGGGTTTTTGCGGATTTTCGCCAGATTGGTTCATTATTTTGTTCTGATTTTTTACACTAAGTTAATTATTTTGATACCTACAAATGCGACAGAACCCAATTGCTGATTTTGGCCAAAAACGACCTTAAAAAAGTTTTTTCGTGGTTCACGAAACTATTTTTTAAAGATATTTTGACCTTTGACCTAAACGTGGCACTTTTTGACATTTTTTTTTTTTTTTTGGTTTTGATTGAAGATAAAAGTTGTTAACCCGTTAACATCACGTTTACCGATTTTCTTTTTTCTTATTTATTTTCTTTTTGGTTACTTTATCTTTATGTTGAATATGTCATTTCGCGGTTTTTTTCTGTCTAGTCATCTGACCTTCACTGTTAGGTAGGTCCATTCAGCATATGGCTTGTTTTCTTTTGCTTAAGATAGGTAACCATCAATTCTGCAAAGTGAAAAGTTCTGAGTTCTGAAAAAAGTCCTGTAGTTGCTACATCCCTTATTATTGAAGTCGTGGTAGATAAAAGCAGGCTGTTTGGTGGGAAAAAACTAACGTTAAGTTGAACCTTTCTCCAAATCTACTTTATACATTCATTATCACTCAAAAGAAAGTCGCTCACAAAATGAGCATTATGGTCACCCTTTTTTTTCGGTTTATTTTCCTCAAGCAAAATCCTAAGGGTAGTATTTTTATGAAATTTCAAAATGATTTTCACCTGTAACTATTTATACCACTCTAAAGCTCTCAAAAAACTATATATAGAAGACTTTAAAGCCAGTATAGCAATTTTCTACACCCATACATAGTTATTTGCAGTCAAAGTTGCATAAATGACGAAAACTGACAAAAAAGAGCTGAAAAAGCCAACTTTGATGACAAATATCTTAAGTTTAAGCTTGAAAGGTTTTTAAACTGGTCTTCTATATGGTTTTTTAAGAACTTTCGAATGGTATAAATGGTTACAGGCAAAAATAATTTTGAAATTTCTTAAAAATACTGCCCTTAGGAATTTGCTTGGGGAAAATATAATAATGACCCAAAAAAGGGTGACCCGATCCATGCTCTGATTTTAGCCGATTTTTTTTTAATGATAATAAGTGTATAAAGAAGGTTTGGAGAAAGTTCCAGCTTGACGTTTTTTTTTCATAATAATTATCGACCTCCATTAAATAAATTGATGGTTTCTTCCCTGTACAACATAACTTTCGAAAGTGCTCAACTTCAGTATAATTTTTCATTATTTGCAGTTGTAGGCTTTCAAAATAACCTTACCGAAGTGCAGCTATAAAAGGGTTGATTTTGCCTCGTTGAAACTCGTCCCCAGGGCGCAATATTGAAGATTTCTAAAAAATAGAACAACTCCTCCGTGTATTTTCCAAGGAATGAGTGTACCAATTTTCAGTCAAATCCTACAATTTTTGGGCTTTCAAGTCTGCCCGAGGGTATTTTTAGACTGTTTTTTTTTATTTTTGGACGCAAACACAGACATTGTCAGATTCTAGTTCAAATGAAGTTGAGAATAAGGGTTATAAAGTTATGAGAAAAAAAATCTACATTTAAAAGTTTATATAAAAAGATTGTTCTTAAATGATGAAAGTGTTTTAATTTTAAATTGTCCTTAATCAAACAGCCTTTAAAATTACCGTATGACACCCAGTTCTATAGGGAAGTTTACATTCAAATCAATATTTGGATGAATTTCAGGAGCAGGACAACAACATCTCCAATGACATTGAATTCTTGTGATGAGATGTCTTGAGGGAGGGTTAATAAGAATGAATGCAATCCCATTTATTATACTAACTATTGATGTCCATAAACAAGAAAGATTTTTCACAACTTGTATTTGAGATTGTTCTGGATCACTCCATAGAATTTGGAAAATAACAAATACCCCGAATGTAGCGACAAATAGATACAAGTATACGGTTGTAATCCTCACAATGCCTTCTGTGGCTTCGGAGATATTCCTGCCAGTTCTCTGGTATTCCTTTAATTTCAGTATTGATAACAAATAAAATATGGAAGTTGTAATACATGCCAGGACGTTGACGGGAAGAGTGTAAGGAAAAGCATAACCAATATAGTTTTTGGTGTTTAGTATCTCTGAAACAACCGTTTGTGTTAAAGAAATCAAGATGTAGAAAACCATTACAAGTTTAAATCGTTTCTTCGTGAACACATTTGAATATTCTTCCAGATGTTTGATTCGTAAATACCGATCAAGACCAGTCAATGCAAAGAAATAAATAGACAGATAAGACGATAAGAGCTGTAGAAAATAGTAGAGCACAAGAAGTGCACAACTTTCTGCGACACCAGATATGACGCACATCAGCCTGATGACAGCGATTAAACTGCAGAAAATGTCTACACATGAAAGGTACATTAAAAGTTTTATTGATTGAATTCGTAGTTGTTTTGTTACAATAATGAGTAGAATGACCATTGAATTTACTACAATTCCGATAAACCCAGACACTACATGTAATGGATAGTAGGTCTCTAATATTATTTCTTTAGCTTCATCACAAAATTTCTGTGACATTGCTTTTACTATTACAGTGTAGAGTAGTGCGAGAGTTTTCACTTTATAAACCCGTTTAGTTAGGACCAATAATGCTATGGATGTCGCAGGTGAAAGAACTGGCCTTTTTATTCTAATCCTTTCTTTTGTTGTTGTTGTTGGTTTGTGGAAAAAAATATTTTAATGCTTTTTATCGTAGAATCTTTATTTCAATTGATTTAACTTCCTCCAATTGGACGATCTAGTAAACCAGAGATCACGTGTCCGTGTTTACTTTGTTGTCTTAAGTTCGACATTAATTGTTGTTATGAAATGTTATTTTGGTGGGATTCAGAAAGTGAAGAGAGGTGCTGAATGGTCTGTTTCTAGCCTATCTTTAGGCTACCTTAATGGTACCAATTTTCGCGCGTAATAATTTTCGCGCACCAGCCAATTGTCTTCAAATTATCGGTATTAATTTTCGCGCACAAAGGCCTCCTATATATCTTTTTCTAGACATACAAATAAAAATTAAGAAATTTTTAAAGATAAATGCCACTTTCTTTCCAAAAACAAAAAACATGGTATTAATTTTCGCGCACTCCCTGACTGCGCATAATTTCGGTATTAAATTTCGCGCATTTATGTGCCTCTGCGCGAAATTGCGCGAAAATTAGCACCATTAAGATATTTTTACCCTATTTCAGTGTTTTTAACAATTGAGATTCAGGTCCCCTCCATCCCCACCATTATTCGGCACTTAAGAATTCAGTGATAATCCAAATGTATTCACTTTTCTTTTAGATTTTGTATAAATAGCTAAGAGTAGAAAATTACGTGGGGTTTAATTTCACAGTTTATACTAAAATTAGTCCCGGGAAAGTGTGTATCAAATGTGCGTTTTTGAGTAGAAACCATGAAATTTGGTACTTAGGGGTAAAATAAAATTTAATCCTCAGACCCACTTCTGGAACACCTGTTTGTGTATTTTACAGACCAGAATGGGATCTCAGGCTAAAATAAAAAAATTTAGTCCAAAGAAATTATATCATGTTACACACTGTTGGAAAGCATTTTTTATTGCTTGTTCAGAAAAATAATACAACATATATCAAGTCATTGGAAGCTATTAAGGAAAGACGTTAAAAAGATGACGTCGTTTTGCCCATTTTGATGATGTCAGCAAAAATCCATTGATCACCCTAAGAAGATTATTTTAGCGAAATTCAGTAAAGAACCGTTTAAGGGTCAAATAAAATGCTATCGTCGGAACATAAGTCATATATATAGTACACGAAATATCACCTAAGTGTGATGCGTCAATAACCTTAGACTAAACTAAAGAGATTGATTTGGGCATACCCAGACACTATAATCTCTCAAGCAAAAATCTCCTGACAATTTTGCTGACATCATCAATATGATCAAATGGTGTCATCTCTTTAACGTTTTTCCTTAATAGCTTCCAATGACTTGATTTTCAGATAAGTGTGTTGTAATATATTTTAGCCTGAGATCCCATTCTGTTCTGTAAAATACACCAACAGGTGTTCCAGAAGTGGGTCTGAGGCTTAAAATGTTTCTTACCCCCTAAGGTACCTCTGTACCCAATTTTATGCTTTCTACTCAAAAACGCATAATCGTGCCCTTTTTTGAACACTTTCTTTCCCTGGACTAAATAGAGAAAATTATAACCAAAATTTATTTTACATGTAGTATTGTAGTATTGCAGAGTCTTTGTATTTTATCCACCCGGGTTTTCTTCAAATTCAGGAATTGTCATCGAGGTATGTGCAAAAACCAAGAGTGCATGCAGAGCAAGAACATATTGGGATGCCGGACGAACAAGATGGACATTGTCAATGTGACCGAAAAAAGAAAAATACAAAAAATACCAAGAAGAAAAACGAAAAGGTAGGTCAATATTTCCCTTATTTGTTTCCTTTACTACCTTTTAAGGACGGCGCAAATGCGTCAAAACTTTAATCAAAATAAAAACAAAAATATCAGGTTACAAAACGTTTACCAACGTAACTTGACCTTCTTATAGGCAAAGTCAACCTATAAATTTGCTTTAAAATCCTATCAATTACGAAATTAAATTCAGCGAAATTCTCCATTTTGAAACTCTGATTCGCGAAATTAAATTCCGCGTAAATTTTTCTCGTGAAAGTTTCTCCACTTACAATGTGTCGAAAATCCGTTTATATTCTTTTACAAGATTTTTTGCTCTTTTTATCACACAACGAAAAATAATGAAAAGTGTTTGTGACCGAGATATATGAATCGAACGTCCCTTTTATTAAAGATTTATTAACCGGGTGGGCGGTACATGCATCTACCTTAAGGGAACTTATTTTGGCGATGAATTTGGTCAAAATTAGCCAAAATATGTACTCGCCAAAATTAAAAAAGTAATGGTCGCCAAAATAAGTTTATGACCTTTAACCAAAATCACCCCTCTTTTTTATCAAAAGTACCCAAATAATGAAAAATAATAAATAATAAAAAAAGAAAAGTTTTAGCCTGGCATTAGTAGTAGAAAAAAAAGACAAGCTTGACAAAGAAAAACTCCAATGTTCCGTACGGCTTTTTTATTTGATATTTCTAATGAGTAAATAATGGTCTGGAAATCAAGCCTGACATTAGCCAAAATAAGTTCTCGTCAAAATTAAAAGAAAATTGATTTTGCCCACTCGCCAGAATTAGTACTCGCCAAAATTGGTTCCCTTTTAAGGTAGTAAGCAGTGAGGATATAAGATGTTTCAATACTTTCTTTATCATTGAAAAAATGGACGAAGGAGCGGGAGACATTTCATTTCAGGCTTTCCAAAGTGCTGACACTAGTTTAATTAAATTTGTTTGAAAACGAGGCCGACAATTATTTTGTGCATCCCATCTTGAGAAAGATTGAGATTGAGATTTTAAGATTCTATCAATTTTTATTTGTTGTTTAGGATCGTGAAGAACTTTGAGATCTACACTAATTAATCATCACTAAAAGAATAATATTTACGCAAATTGTTTTATTAAATTTTACTTAATTCTTAGAGATTTAGGGAAGCTATTTTATTATAAAATCGTTTTTAATTTTAATATTTTTTAAAGACAATCTGTTGGTTTTAAAGGCAGTCCTGCTCCCAATACCAAAATGTGACAAGGCTGCAAAACGTTTTCAGTTTTTACAATCAATCATAATAAATATCAAGCTAGGGAGATGAATGATTATAAAAAATTGCATAAATGCCTGAACGAAAAACGTGAACAAAAACGAAAAAAAAAGTCAAGATAAACGAGGGAAAAATTCTAATAAGCGCGACGGGGGTGGAATTTTAAGTGTTAAAAACACTAAAATAGGGACAAATAAGGGACTTTCCTAATTAAATATAGATTTCGGGGGTTATTAAACGTTTCTTCGGTAGCTAAAAATAAATGTTTGTTTTCTAGTTAGTTTTTTCTACTGCATATTTTAGTTTCAGAAGAGGAAAGAATAGTGTATTTTTCCAAGAAAAATTCCTTTACACTTTATCTGCTTTTAATTTGTATTTTATTATACAAAATATTTATAATTAAAAGAATAATTTTGTTAATAAAAAGATTATATCTATATTATTTTGAGCTCTACTACTTATTTCATGTTGAATGTTTTGGTAGGTCGAAATCTATTCCGTGGGACGTCTTTATGACATCTTGCCGTTGCGCACATTGGGTTAGTCTCTCAAAAAATTATTAGAATCTTTTAAGTTTTACACCAGTTTCTTATTAATTTGTTCCACCTTTTTCATTTCTGACTTTTCTTCTCCTTTTTTCGCCGCATTCTGTATTTTCTGTTTATCATCAGCTGTTGTAAGTTCCTCGTTGCTGGTGATATTTTAACCTGAAAATATTCAAGCCACAAGTATTGGACTGTTTCAGAAAAAATTGTGGGGTGGGGGATATAAACTGTTCTCATTATTTATTTACCCCCCGGACATCCACGAATTTACCCCCGGACACGAGCCGCGCCCGGACAACATATACTCCACCCTCTCCCCTCCCTCTTGATGTTTTTCTCTGAAATAGCCCATTGCTAATTCAAATTTCATATTGAATTGAAATTTCTAAATGAGGAACTCGAATTTTGGGGTCAGGGCCAACATTGATTGCTTTACTATTGGTTTCGAAGATTCCTTCCTAACATTTACTCCTATATGGCTATTATGGGCGCTGGTAATTTGAAGGAAATAATATTCAACTTGTTCAATGATATTTTTATTTCAATTTATGCTTTTTAAAAGTAAGCTTGCAAGTGCCAAACAATTGTTTGATATATTTCTTATTTGTATTTTTGGCGATTCTCAGGGTTTTGAAGTATACGTTCTTTTTATTAGAACACCAAAGTTTTGGTTGAGGCTCGGATGCTCTTAACTTTGTTCCACATTTTCTCAAATTTCCAACCCATCGCACCCTCAAATATATGTCAAAATGCTTTCCTTGGTCTGAGCTTTCATTAGGAAAATTATCATGCTCAAATTGTGAGTCCTAAAAGAAAAAAACGTGTTCTAGCAAATGGATTGTTGATTAAAGAAATTGTGTACAATGAATTTCAAACCTTGTAGAAGTTTGATTAATCTGTATTTGAAGGGTTTCATTGGTCTGTTGTTGTTCCTCTAACGTCCGCTGTGTTCGTCTCAATTGGTTCGATTGAAAATCGTTCTAAAGAATATGTATTCAAAATGTCTGAGAATGATGATTGGAGTTAAAAGGTTGCTAGAATATTATTTATTCTGTTATTGTATTGAGCCTATGTAATTAGAAGTGATTTAGTAGCTTTCACCGCAGAAGGCCTTGCGGGGGATCGGAATCGAGACCCTATGATCCTAAGCCAGGGGTGGGTGCAATTTGATGTGACTTTTACTAAAAGAAAGACCTTAAGCAAAATCGCGTGTGGCTTTTGTAAAAGTCCCTGGGCTGGGCCTGTTAGGGTCGCAGAAACATAAAAAATGGAAAATGAGGTTCCTCGTAGGATTCCTTTTTCGGAAATCTTTGAGAAAAATTGGAGACCATACCCAACAGGAACTAACGTCCAAACACCGTTGTTTCAACGCCAGAACGTTATTTGGACGTTAAAACAATGTTGAAATAACGTTGTTTGTCTGCTGGGTGGGTAAGCTCATGATGTCACCTTCTCTTGTTCCTTTAGTAGATCTTTTTTTAGTTGTTCCACTTTGATTCTCAATTTTTTAACTTCGCTTTCATATTGTGATACCCGCATTTTTTCATGGCTCACCTCTTGTGTCTGAAAAAAACAAACAAAGCTCTTACTACCAGTTTAAATTCATAGCTGCACCATCGATATAGGAGTATGGACTTTAATTTGTTTCTTTGAACCATCTGCATTGGTGCTAAGCATGTATCGTAAAAAGAAACAATGAAATTAAGCGACATGTCACTTGGGATTAATTTGTTTAGAATCTGCAATCTAACGTCAAAGAGTCTCAACTGTTCTATTTTTCATAGATGATTATAACATTAAAATGAGGTTATTAACTGAGGCAATTTTTCTGACATTAAGTAGAAAATCTGGACTGAATTCTGATAAGTTTGACCTCAAAGAGCAGATCATTTTCTGAAAGTGTAGAATTCTAAAACGTTCATCATTTGGAAAACAGGGGTTCAAATTTTCGCATAATTTGCACAGGCCGTAACTTGCCCGATTAATTTATTATGCAATCTTTAAACTTCAACCAGTATATTTTTTAAGCAACAAAAAATTCATTTCAGACCAGGAAGATGATTTGAAAATTTTAATAAAGTGCAATTTTTTGTTTTCCAACTGCGAAAAAGTATTTTAAAGTTTTTAAAAATCATTTCATTCCTCAGTAGTACCTTTTGAGACTTTTTGCCATTCAAACCCCATAAATATATAAAATTTGAGAGAATTTGGACGGATCGAAGGACGGATAGTACATTAAGGGAACTTATTTTGGCGAGAACTGAATTTGGCGAATTTGGGAAAAATTCGTCAAAATTAGTTCTCGCCAAAATTAAATATTTCTTTCACTCGCCAAAATT
>JAUJPO010067812.1:0-12149 GCA_032270745.1 Tiaropsis multicirrata
GGGACTGTATTTGTATATACTTTGTCCAATTCCAGTAATGGTTTGTTGTAACTAAGTCTGAGTCCATTTTGAAAAATTGTACTTCTATGTGCTTTATCCAATTTCAGTAATGGTTTGTTGTAAAAAAGCCTGAGTTCATTTTGAAAAATCAAAAGTGTCAGCGGTCCAACAAACAAAAATAAGGGCAGTCAAGAAAATCATTGTTTTCGTCCATAACTTCATAAAAAATGTTTTAATCTTCTTCGAATTCACACAGGAACTGTATTTTTATATACTTTGTTCAATTCAAGCAATGGTTTGCTCTAACAAAGCCAGACTCCTTCTTGAAAAATCAAAGTCCCACCATCACTACTACACACCACTAGTCTATCAGCTTCGAAATTTTGAAAAAAGTCTCCCGCTTAAAAATCCCCTCCGTCAAATTTTCCGCTAATTGAGACAAAAACAGAGCCTAGTCTCTTAACTCTTGCACAGTCTCGCCATTTTTTCTTTCGTTTTCTCGCCTTAAAAGAAATTGACATCGGAGAATAACAAGGAGAAAAGCCATTTTAATAAATATTTCCTTTAAATAGGAAATATTTAATAACTTTTATTAGAGACTGTTATAGAGAAAATTTTAAACCCTTTATAAGCAGTTCATATATGAAAAAATTATTAGTGTTTTATTATCTGATTCAAATATTTCCAGCTCAAAATTTTGTATTTTATTTAATAACAAAATATTCTTACAGAGAGACTAAGCCTCACTCGTATCCGAATCCATGTAAACAGATGATTGAATTCTATTTCTAGTTCTTAACTCAACTTGTTTTGATGTTTTGGAACTTCCAGATGTCTGTGATTCTTTTCGAGTCCGCGGAGGCGGCGATTCTTTACGATGAGAGTTTGAAATTACGAAACCTGGTTTTGAGATAGGATGAATTCCTTTTAAGTTCATTGTCGAAATCTCGGCAGATTTCTTACGAAAAATCCCATGAAACTCGTAACCAATGTGACCGAATTTTTTCTTGGATTTTCGTCTGGTGTAAAGCGTTTCCATACACACCACAATGATACTAATCAAGACAACAAAAGCAACCGCCACTAACATTCCTCCAATATATTCCCAAGGAAACTTATACGCTTGTAACGAATCTTGTAGACATTTGGGTAAGAAAAACCACTTGTTTTTTATTCGATCCAATACACCGTTTTCATGTAATTCACCTATCTTGTCAGATATCAATTGTTTCCATTTGGAGTCTTTTTGAACAGCGAATCCAAGTGGAAAATCAAGATTGTTTTCTTTGTGTATTGAAAGGACAGAACAATATTTCGGTGTCACCAGTCGGTATAAGAGGTAAACATAGTCGCCGACGAATGCGTCAAAAGTGCTGAAATAAAAACAAGAAGTTTTTCATCGCAAGTCATAATTAAAAAGATTGATAGCGGTTCATAGAAGCCCGTTTGATTTAACGGTGATTTAATATCATGTGTTTTTCCAAAACAAAATCCTACTAGTCCCCTGGATATCTGTGCCGACAATTTCGAACCCCCCTGGATATGCTTGGTACTCAAATTCTTACCGCCCCTGGATATCCTAAGATATTGAAAATTTCGGACCCCTTGTATATCCTATATCCTCAACAGGGGGATACGAACTTTTTCTGGAAAATAAGCCCCATAAACTACACCTAGAACCACATTACATCAAAAAGCATTCTAATAGGACTAAGGCATGGCATAAAGTTTCTCAGATTGACGGATTAAATCTAATCACAATTTTATTGAGATAATTAGGCAGTGCGAGCCTTAAACTTGCTTCACTTTCCATCAAGCTTACTACTTTGTAAAAAGCCATATAATAGCCAGAAGTTTTACTGTTAAACTTTTTCGTATTAAAAGATTACGTAATGAATAACACAAATTATTATTCTTACCCACTTCGTACATTTTCTAATCCTTCAATGTTCGTTTTGGTTAAATAATATCGTATAAAAGTCTGATAAGCTGTGCTCAACCGAGGCTGTATGTTCTCTTTGAAGTATAATTCATTAAATGTTCCTTTCCGCACACCATAGATGAAAGCAGGTGTCGGATTAGTAATCTGAAAGAAAAGTAATACGAAATACAATGTAACACTCTGACTCTTTTTGTAGTGCAGATTTCCATAGAAAAGATTACATCATGGTCGAAAGGGCAGAAAATAGCTGACAACTGTCCTACTTGTATAACCTAATGTCTTGAATTAATGTTCAATTAGCGGACACCCCAAAAGGCCGACAGCTCTGACTAGCCGACAGATTTTCCCCCGAATTTAGAGCTTATATTACCAAACGTTCCAAAAGGCGGACAGCTCTGATTAGCGGACACCAAGTAGAATTCCCAATGGTGTCCACCGCTAATCAGAGCTTCGACTCTATTCATTAAATTAATTTCTAAACCAATGGTTGTCTATCATTATAACAGTCACGTGATCCACTCAGTGATATACAATGAGATTTGAATAGGATAGATTTCCCATAGGTTGTATTTCTATTTTGGACAATTTGCAGAATTATCGCACAGAAGGAGCTAATAGGATCTCCAGCAAAATAATGATTCATTTTTCTCATCAATTTGTTGTTGTTGTTATTTACAAAAAAGACTTTCCAAACTTGCTAAAACCCCACTTCTATTTGGAAAATTTGAAAATATGTCGATTTAAGAGTCTTAAACTCTTTCAGTGCCGCCAGAAAGAGAAAATTTCCGGATTCTAACAACTGAAAAATGAGGGTTTGCAAAACGTTTTCTCACTACTGTAAAGATCTAAAACCGTCATTTGTTGCTTTATTAATCAAAAGAAAATTTCATCAACTTTAAAGAAAATAAAGTTTCAAAGCAAGTCGAAAGTTCTATCAGAAACTATAAAGTGAAAAACACAAAATGATTTTTAGCTGGGCGGTATAGAAAGAGTTAAAGAAAAAGAGAAAGAGAATTACCTTTGCATCTTTTAAACCAGCAAAATCGTCAGTGTCAGCTTCCGTCAGATTATTAGCTGTCAAATTAGCTGTATACGTTGTCATGACAATCGTCATAGCAATTGCGTAAACAATAGCAACAAATCTTGCTGACCATTTATGTGGAGTCTTTCCCGCCAAGTCACGCTGAAAAGTCAATCCCGCGATATACGAGAATGCTTCTCGAGTGGGATAATATCGACCTTTTCGAAGCAAATAATGGTTCATATTTTCGTATAAGAATAACACAACAAAGACAATAGCAAAAGATGAAATTAAACATAAGACAAGATCTAATTTCAACATTTTCAAAAATTCCCAATTGACAATGGGCAGCTGTAAACTACGACGCCTTCGAACTATTCCAATAGAAGTCAACATAAAACTGGTCGTAAAATCAACTACTGACGATCTCATAGCATTCACTGTTAACCCTTGGATGGCAATATCAGCTCGCCCAGAAGCTACCTCGTTCACCATGCCCGTCCAGGAGCCATTCTTAATGGACCCATATTGTTGATCAGGGGATCCGTACAACTCCATATCAAAATTTAACACTTTTTGTATTTCCATAATAATGTCAATGACCAGGCCCGCACAACAAGTTAGTTCCCAGACTACTGTACCGTTAGGCGTGGTGGTGGGTAAGGAGCATGGGTACGAGTGTAAACAATTGTATCCACCCAGTGGGTCCACCTCGGGTTTTGTGGTGATGACAAAAGGACTATCTACTACTGTTGTGATGACGAGTTTCGGACGCTTCTGTGAACACTCTGATATCCGGTCAACTAGATGACGACCGTTCGCTTCGATTAATGTATCGTTGGCCTGAAGCTGACTGAAAATTAAGAGAAAATAAAATAAGTACTAATATTTAGGTAAGATTGAGTTAATACCAAATCCCAGTGTCTACTAAAATTCTAAGATTTACTCAATCCGGTTGATTTTCTAGAGCAAAATCTATCAGAAACAATATAAATGCAGTACAATATATCAATAGCGACGTTTAGACTATTATATCAATCGCACTTCCCTTACACCGGCCTGGAAGTGGTCGGGATTCTAACACAAAGCATTGCAGATAGAAAGCTTCGCACTAATAACCGGCAAAATTTCGGCCTACTTTCCTACGTTTCTGATTCAAAATCAAATTTGCTTTGGTCATTTAATCGAACATTTGAAACCTTTTCAAACAGAATGACTTTCCTTTTTCAATTTACAAGAGACCAAAAAGTACCGCTTGCACATTGAATTTCATAGAAAAACTTTCTACGCCAGCCTCCGTAAATTTTCTAAGAAATAAATTCAAATTATACCAATATGTTATATTATCGAGACGTCGTTTTTTGATATACGTCGATTGAATTATCGATTTTATCGATATATCGTGAACGCATTCTTGGTTTCGTGTCACTCTATCTCCGTTAAAAGTAATCCAAGTTCTCGAATTCACCCTATTGAGCAAACATTGTCTTTTTGCAGATTCCAAAACAATTTGGCTTAATTCCCACGGTAACAGAAGTAAATTAATAGATATTGGCATAGCTAGCATTTCCACAACTATGGTATCGATGTTATGATAGTTCTGAATGTTAATAGTTTTGATGTCGATTTTGTAATTTAGATCTGCGAGTTGTTGCTCTAAAGTCTGTAGGAATAAATTGTCGGGTTGGTAGTGTGTGAGTATCAGTATTTCTTGCTGCAATCTTTCCTGCATGATATAGTTTAAAGTTTTGGTTAATACGAATGTGAAAATTTGTACATTTATTATAGACGTTTGTTCACTGTTATTGCGAAGTTTATTATACACTAGATCAGACCAACCTTTCAAGCCAGTACAATTCGTCTGGTTCTGAAAGACTGTTCCAAGTTGATCTGGATCTAACCAAAATGGTCTGGATCTTGGTACATGTGATGATTTAGTTATCGATTCCAATGGATATATCAATGATTTAAGATGACAAGAATAATTGCTGGCGATTGCTTTCAGGATTGCCAAATAGAGCCAAAAAATGAGACATAGATTGCAAAACTTCATTGTATATCAGCTATTGAATAGTAACCTATTATCTAGGAACGACTAAAACAGATGAAAAAATACAAAAGTTACATTTTTCTCCGTTTTTCAAATACTGTAATATTGTTTGAAGCATCTTCTTTTAATATCCCTCATCCCTCCCTTTTTCTCGAGTTTTTTGTAATAGCAAAATTATCCACTTAGACTTTTTTTCATCCCACGATAAAAAAAATAAAAAATTAATAAATGAACGATGAAAAGGAAAAACAAATTTAATATCTTTAACTTTAGCTTTTGCTTTATTTTCAATTCACTGTTGAAAATTGAAAATTTTCCGCTAATCAAAACAAAATAAGAAATTCAATACTATTTTGTGTTTTTTATGTATTTGGCGAAAAAACACACATAAAAGAATTTCATAATTAATTTCGCAGCTTTCATAAATTTTTTTTGTAAATTGAGTCTCATAAAGGATCAAATGTGATTAGTTTCCTTTAGTTTCCAAAAAAGATTTATTCAAAACTAAATATTAATTATTTTCCACGCCCCGTTCATTGGCTCTTTAAAGGAAATTGTCTTTTTAATTTTTTTGTCGCCATTCTTTCCACTCTTCGCGGCGGCAGATCAAAAGAATAAAATACAGACTAACATTATGATATGAAAACATGAAATTTCCATACCCATGCTAGGAAAACAACTGTTTACACTTCATTCACTAATTAGAACCAACGTGTTCAAATACTGTCAAATCCCTTGAAATTTCTACGGAAAAAAGTAAAATTCTGATTAAATTTTAATTTTGGATATTGGTTCAGCCCACAATATATTCAATAGAAACCCCCTCTTTGAAATCTATGATGTAACTGTAGTACAAGTAGAAGATAAAAACCATGAAAGTAAGAATAGAATATCATTTCGAAATTGTAGCCAACCCAGCGGTAAGATAAGGATGATAATTTGCTTTATCATAAAACCTTTGAAAACTGTTGAACTCTGTTGAACTACCACTTAATTCTTTGACAAAAATTCTGACGGAAAAATTTAAGGAAACTTTATACAAACTTCTAAATTTGTTCAATTTTAGCCGCGACAAAGCATTTTGGATTTAGCCTGTCGTCCAAAGAGCACAACAACTGAACAATATATAAAAAAGAACATTTTTTATAATAGTCGTAAAGAGTCTGATATCGTCCATGGCCGTGCGGTAAAATCCCTCTACTAGCCGAATTCTTGTAAAAGCGTTTGACCATTTTGACTTGATTGATCGAGACAAACTCGTTGAATGTTGCTTGGAGCTTGTCCAAATTTTGGAAAATTTGCGATCGACTTGAAGCTTCTGTTTGTATACTAATCTCTTGATAAGCACCGCTGGATTTGAATTTCTCACTGACCTTGAAATAGCTTAATTCTGTTTTAGCTTTAGATCGCAATTGATAAATCTTGTGTGGTTTGTTGATTAAGGAGTGATCGATGCGTGAATCATGCGCAGTGTAAGAATAACTGTACCCATTATGATCAGCTTCTTCTTTGTGTCCTATTAATGAGATATTAGGGAGGTTTTAGACTAGCAGACTAGTCGGGTTATTATAAAGATAATCCAGGTTAATAACTAATGCGTAGAAATTTTTTTTACACTCAAACCTATTGTTGTTTTATCTATTTCTTTATACCATTACGAGTTATCCCCCTGTTTATTAAAAATTTGTGTACTAAATAGCTCTTATTCCTGCAGACCAGTCCGTGTAGCTAAGGTAGACATAGTCTAGATCTAGACTATTCATTCAACATATAAACCACCACAACATATTATACAAAGAAGTGAAAACAAATAGAATTCCCGGAAGAAAATTGCAAATGAATAGTCTAGTAACATTCCTGCTTTTCTCATTTATTATGCATAAAACATTTTTTTCTTTCTTTTATCTAAAATAACCTTTTGTACAGAACATAATGAGGAAGAAAAATATTTTACTCTTATTCTTTAAAGAAATATCTTTCTTTTGATATAAATATCATGAATTTTAAGTTTCTGAGAAAGCCGGGAAGAAAATTTTAAATTTTTGTATCTAAAAATCCGTACTTGAATCCGAGTTTTACCAATGTTTCCAGACCATTATTCTAATTAATGTTCCGTACGGCTTTTTTATTTCAGTTTTATTTAGTTTTATTTATTATATTTTTCTACTGGGTAATAACTGAATAATGGTCTGGAAATCGAGACTACAGAGTAGCTGACTTTATTTACATCAACTTTAAGGAAGGAACAAATTTCGAAAGTCTAAATATTTCTGTGAAAAAACGTTGCCTCTTTTTGTCTGGTTTTTGCACCTTTTCAAAAGTGAATCTTACTATTTTTGTTGTCTCTAAGGAGTCGCCAAACGTCCGAAGTTATTTTCTAGTCACCCGGTACAATAATAATTTTAGGCTCGCTGTGTTTTGTGATCTTCAAACATTGACGAAATCATCCAAAAAAGCTTAATTCGCAGAATTTCACTTTCGCGCAACAAATGAATTGGACCTAATCATCTGGTGCCTTGGTTCCCTATCGGTCCAAAATGAGCAAAATTAAGGTTCATTTCTTAATACACTTAAAATATGTTTATTTCTGACCTAAGAAGTTGAAGATGGAGAAGAACTTACTGTTTTTAGCGGTTTTCGAACTTTTTTCTTTGTAGGATTTGCTTCTTCTAAATGCAGTGAAATTACGATCATCTTCAAATAAAATGTTCCCTTCCGAATCCTGCGGAAGAATTGAAAAAATAATTTCAACCATGGGTTAAGGCACTGATTTCTGACTCGAAGGATCGGGCCCAAATCGGATAACTTAGCTACCGGAAAACGGTACAGGTCACATATAATCATTCCCGAGATTGAAAAGAGTTCTTTTGTCCCTTAAGCAGTGAATAGCCCGTAAAGATTGCGTTTATGTTTAAAACCATTTTCAAATAGCCCATAGTCATCTTCTAGCCTGTACCAAGTATTTCCGTTTTCTCCAGGAATAGACTACATTGCTGCAGATGCAGTTCGGTACAGGCTACAGATGTGTTATTTTTTAGGGATTTCTACGAATGAAGATATAAATACTTACCCACATCAAAAGACCTTCTTCAGACGGTTTCAGTGCCATTGAAAGTCTCCACATACGTTTATCTCCTGAATGCCGTTTATTAGTGGTTGAAAACCGTGCCCTTCTTGTTGCAGTTAAGGGAGATAACGAGGCCTGGTTTTCTTGCTCTTTCGTATCGTCGTGCTTTTTTCGCGGGAATAAGGGAGATAATGATTTGGTTTTTTTAGCCTTGTTGTGTTCAGTTGGGGTGCTCTCCTTACGACTGCTACTTCTTCGATTTGTAGTTTTCAAGTACGAACTGACAATATGCTTATCGATTAAATGTGTGAAACTGTTTCGACGTCTCTCATTGGTCGGTGAGAGTTCTGGACTCTTCGTTCCCATGGTTACAACATCTGAAATTGAGAGAAATACATAATATAAGATTTCACGCAAGAAATTAGGGAAAAAATTATTTATATAAAATCACGCACGTCGCCCATTGGATGGCCTCTTAAATTCGGGTGTTTGTGAACCAGACCTTTGTAAAAAATTCCCCAACTGAACACAAAAATCAATCATTTAATCTTATCTCCTATACAAATAGACTAATAGACTAGCAGCAAAATAACCATACTTTTCTTCTCTCGACACTATCATTAGCAGAATATTAGAGACTTAGTTCATGATTTGGACAACTCGTTGAACAAAAGCTTTCCAAAAAAAAGTTTATCACAAGCTATCATATGAAGCGACTATCCGATGAAATTGTGATATTTTCTTATCCAGTTATGTGTTATGAGGGTAAGCAATTCTTTTTATTCAACGATGAATCTTTCAAAACAAGCTTTTAGATGAAAAATCAATAGACAAAAAACATTTTCGACCATCTTAGCTACGTTAACCTCACTCGAAAGAATATTTTGTTTAAAATATTCCATCCTCAATCACTCGTACAAACCTTACTGTACCAGTTGAATAAAATAATACCTTGTATACATTTTCTCAGAAAACAAAATAAAATCTAATCGCGAATTCAGTTTAGGATCTTTTCAGTCCTGTATTCTTATACTCCTTATCATGTTCAAATTGAATGAAAGTCGCAGTGTAACATTTAAATTATGTAAAAATGGGTCGACCGGGTTTAAGTGAAGGGCAATTCATTACGGAAGGATGGGGGATGGCCATTAACGTGAAAATTATTTCATTCTTACTTTGAAAACTTGACTTCTAGGTCGCTTACACTTAATCGCTTTACTCGAAGTCTAAATAACGTTATGACGCTGAAACAATACGTAATTAATTCTTCATTCAAGTCTCCCTAGTGCCTTTGGCTTTTTCAATCATTTTAACATATTTATTAGTTTTTTAATTAGTTCTTAATATTTTATCAGGACTACAACAGAAAACAGTTTTATTGTATAATAGTTTTATTTATATGTTTTAGAACTGAAAGTATTATCCTGAATAAATATTCGTTAATAATAAATAATAATAATTATGACGCTGAAACAACACGTTATGACGTTGAAACAACACGTTATGACGTTGAAACAACACGTTATGACGTTGAAACAACACGTTATGACGTTGAAACAACGTTCCGTACCTACTGGGTCTGCTAATTTGACCCCAAATAATTATCGCCCATCTTATAAAATTTTCTACTTACACAAACACAACAACCACCAAATCAAGAAAAAAAGAAATTCTGTTCTCACAAGTGAAGAAAGTAAGTCCGCGACTGAAAAACAAACCTTTTTTGAAAAACCGATGAACAAATTCAATAAAGTTGATCAACAAAGCCTAGGAAACACCTCACGAAAATAATAGGATATGTGTGCTTTGTCAATGGTTACTATTCACTAAGATTTTCAAAGCATGTTTATCTGGAGACAGAATTATGTAAGGATATTATCAAAAGTACCGATATCCATTCTGCTTGGATTCAGTTGTTCAGTTCGACTTTTCGGGTTTGTTTTCCAGGTAGTCCATTGACAAGTTATCTATATGAATAAAACCATGATAAAACTGAAGTACGGAATCGCAAGAACAAACTTAAGTGCTTCAGGTCATAGTAGAAGCCATAAAAATATGTTGTTGAGATTTTAGAGCCATAAACGGCAAAGACCCTTAGAGAGACTCTTTTGATTTTTTCTGTTTTTTGCGAAAGACTTGAGAAGGTTGAAAACCCGACCCTTGAGGGCCGCACATACCCAGCACCTATTCTTGCCCAAGTAAGTACCCCTCCCTCTCCCGGGTACTTAGGTGACCATACACGTTTTTTATAAGAACAAAGTATATAAGAATATAAGGCTTCGAAAGCCAAAAAATTTGGAACATGTTAAGAATATTTGGAGGCTTTGGAGAATCAAGAGTAGAGAAATAAGAAACCAAAAAAACTAAGAACATTAGAAGGCTTCTTTGAATTTTAATGGTCTTATAAAAAAACGCGTAATCAAAAACAAAGTATCAAGGACCGTGTGTGACCCGAGGGTAACTCAGAGTTAAAAGTAAATCTAAACCAAAGTTTGTGAATGAAATCAAATGAAGAACAACAGGAGGACAACATGATAAAGAGAGATCAAGTTTGCTCTGTAATTTGTAATACCGATATAAGTATGGCTTGTAAGGTATTTCACGTATCTCAAAAATTTATTCTCTTTAGAAAGAAATAGTGTTAAACTGTCAAACCAATCTCCTTGACACATCTTATCTGTGTAATTCAAGACGAACTAAAATTTGTCAAACATCTGTATCGGTATGATGGCATTATCTTACTTACCCGTCCACCCCGCCCCCGAATCCGCCCTCCCTCCCCCAATAAAAGGGCGGATTGATCTTTCACGTAGTAATAGAAGTAAATATTGATACCCTGGTTACACGCTTTTTTATGAGAATCAATTTATAAGAAAATTCATCATGAAATTGGCCGAAAATTTAAGAATCTCCCAAGAATATTGCCATCTTAAAATTTCTCAAGGTCTAATTTGAAATTTGTGTTTTTGGAAATTATTCCTAAATACATCTAAATTCCTTCTCAAGCTGATTCAGCTGGCCTATTTCTTATTGTTTGGTTTTCCTTTCCAGTGCTCGCCGTTAATGCTCGCCGTTAGTGATCAGAGTTACTTTTAAGAATTTTATTTGGCTTTTGAGCACTCCAAGGATAGTCAGATACCAGAATATAGCTGAGAAGTGGATTGTTTTGAGCCTTTTTGCCCTTTTCTGGGTCAAATAGCAAAGAAAAAACTTTTAACGTGATTTTCTCAATGAAATACTTTGAAACGCTGCAGGAAATGACTCAGGAACCTTTTTCTGTTTTTGAACTGAAACTTTCAGAGATTGTTTATTTTAAAGTTACGCATGTTCCCTATAAATAGTATACCATACCATAGTATAAAATTTGACGTCACTGTCAGAAATTGAAGTTTTTCCAAATTAGCCAAATTAATAACTTCGTACTTAAGATTGCATATCTCGGCAAATAGATTTCTAAAAAACTTGAAGTTTATAGGGAAAATGAAAAAAACATTTGTCAAAGTGTATTTGCAAAATTTGAAATCAATCCGAGAAGTATTCCATCCGTTATTTACTGCAAAGTGGACCCCTTTAAATATCTAATTAATTATGCGTTATTCTGCGAATAATTAACGAAATTAACTTTTTATTTCAAAAATGCTCATTTTTCATTAAGTACCACTTTAATACCACACAAATAATGAGCATTTTAAGCTTTTGGTTGGGAACTACCTTAAGAATATCTGATGATGATTTCGACCACATAGATAAGAATATTCGTCATGAAACCAAAAAAAAACACCATTCTTATAAAAAAAGCATGTATTAATAAATGACAACAGTAAAACGTCATCACATACAACCATATAATCTAAATATTGGCATTCACTCGAATACGCATTTTCTCTACTTTGTATGACAAGAAAATTAAGAAGACTTGAAAATTCATTCCAATCAAGGTTAAAGCAGAGAAGTGAAATAGAATAGAAAAACAGCTCCTCTAATCACCAAAGGTTTTACTATCAATTCTATTGAAAAACCCTTTGTATCAACTTTGACGAGGTCGTAAAAATATCTCTAGAAAAAACGG
>JAUJPO010067823.1:0-12148 GCA_032270745.1 Tiaropsis multicirrata
TTATTGGTGCATAAGGACAGTACACAGACTTATTTTAAAACACTACCCTCCATTTTAACTTTGAAAAACCTCAATAAATACAGCAACCAGACCACATTATTTTTGTCTTCCATCCATCTTGTGTTCCTCCATCATATGAATGCCAAACCGTGGGTACACATAAAAACATATAACGTAATTAAATTTCCCTTTATCAAATCTTCGTGAGACTGTCCATTGGTGCTGCGAATCTGCGAAAATTCGCGCGAGCATTTTCAACCGCGGCAGCCCGCTCGATCATCATCACGGTAAAGTCCAAACTTCAAGAAACACGAAACAAAACGTAAATATTTTTCTGGCGAGCAAGTACGCTACGTGAGGCAACAAAAGGCCCTGCGGGGCAATGACAAATATGTATTATACAGGCAGCTGATGACATCAAAAATGGTAAACAGTGAAGAACTTTGGGACATTATATAGCTCAGTGATTTTGAACTCAGCAAACCAGCCTTTTTAGGATCAGTAAGTCCTTAAGAGTAAGGAAAGGTTTGCCCAAATGTGACCAAAAGTCATTCAAATTTTAGATTCCGTCAACTGCCTGTCTCTATATAAACAACTGGTGAATAGGTGGTTTTATACTGAGACGAAAAAGTCGTCTCAGACGAGTAGTTTGTAAGATGAGCTCTGCAAAAGAGATGCTTTCTATTGAAACTTGAATGGAAAGTGCACTCCTACATAACGCTCGTTTTACAATTTTTACGTCTCAGATGAAATAATCGTCTGAATATAAATTTAACTAATGATCCTCCTGGAGATAAAGTGTAAATGACAAATATCATCCAGAACAGAAAAGACAAGATTTTTTTTTTGCTACTGACAGTTTCTTGCCAAAGGGCAATCATCCAATACGTCATGACAAATTTATAAAATATAAAAAGCCGACACGACGACGTATTGACGTCGGTTTTACGCAAGCTAGTTTTATTCTGTGCAAGGAAAATCGATTTGGCGAAAAAGTATTCTTTTTCGAGCAAGTTTTTACCGAATATATTTGTGACTAAGCTAATGTATTATATATTTTAAAACTCTATTAGCTTAGGACCTTGTCTACAAAATTTCTAGCAAAACAAATATTTTTTTCCCACCAAAAAATAAGAACAAAATAAAAACAATTTGAGTTCGAAAGTGCAAAAAAATAAGAAGAGTTTGAGCCTCAGCTCAGATTTACTGGTTCTTAAAAAAAAGAGTGTAAATGGCAGGTGGCAGGTTCGATTCAAAGTTCTAACAATTCCTTCAAAAGACTTTTAAAGTCAGGGATCTAAGAAAAATAGCTGTCTCATATTTTCCAGCTACACGTTTTTTTTTATTATATAAGAACATCCAAATTCGAGGAAGCTTCAATGTTCTTAACTTTTTTGGTTTCAAGCCTTAAAATGTTCTTAATCAAGTCTTTAATTTGAGTCTCAAAAAATTTGCTGATAGGGGACTTAATTGGCTTTAAACACTTTTTCCTCACTTTTTGAGTCAGCTTGCTTCAAACAAACTATCGAATTGCTGCACCAGTTAGCCTTGAAATAAATGTTCTTATTTCTATACTCTTGAAGCCTTATATTCTTATATACTTTGTTCTTATAAAAAAAACGTGTAACGGAATCTAAGTTCGTGTAACCATCTTTCGTCAAAGCTGATTTAGTTTATGCAAACTCTTTGTTTGGTTTATAAAATACTCTTATTAAACACATTATTAAGGGTCATCAAATAATAAACCAATTTTGAAGGGAGCTTCTTATAAAAACTATAACAGTTCATCAGCTACTTAGCTGTGCTTAAACTCGGGATATTTGTAATAAAAAAGTATCACCATCACCATCCCAGACCAGAGCAGAGAGATTTTGTTTTAATATCCGATGTGTATGTAATTCTCGTAGGTTGAAACTTATAGATTAAAATTATATACAAACAAATGAAAATATATAGTATGAAAATCGCAACATATCGCTATATTGATCTAAATCATTGACAGCTCTCTCATACACTCTATCTTATCCAAGAACAATTCTATAAGAACATCGAGCTTCAGATTCGGTGGTGAATCTTACCAAAAACGATGAAGAACTCGCAATTTGAGCATGGGAATTTTCCTAATGAAAGCCAAGGGATGCATTTTAGGTATATATTTAAGGGTGGGATGGGATGGGGATTTTGAGAAGATGTGGATCAAAGTTAAGAACATCCGAGCCTCCGCCGAAATTTACTGGTTCTTATAAAAAAAAAAGAGTGTATGGTTTTTTTGTCATTCAAAAGGAATGTTCTGCGGTCTTTTCAACGTTTCTTATTATTTTAACATGTTTTTTTGCCCCTCTTTACACAAAACCAGATAGAAGAGTATTCAAATGCGTGTTTCCCATTACGTTGAGAAAACGTTCGTTATAATTATTAGTGATTTCAAAAATTCAATATCATCGAAGAGAGCATTAAATGAAGCAGCCTCCTTTTAGTGAAAATGTATGAAAGGATTGACCTTTTTTCTTTAAATTCAAATTTTAGTAAACATGTTCATAAAAACCGGTAACGTTTTTCTGTGATTCTCAACACGGTTAAAAAATCACTCAAATCATAGTACACTTACTAGTCGGACTAGCCACTGGTGGTGTCTCCTTGGCAACGAGTCTGTCAACAACAGGTTTATCCTTTTGTTTGTCGTGTACTTTGCAGACCATTTCCATAAGTTTGTCATCTACAAGCGATTGTTGGTCTTGGTCAGTAATTTCCATAAACGACAGACAATTTCGGTCTGCAAGTTGTTGTCCTTCTTCATAAGAAACTTCTCGATCGTCTGTCATATTAGAATGCACATACTTATTCCCAACAACCATTATGACACAATCTTCAGGGCAATGCTTTTTTATGTGACTTAGCCAAGCGTCCAGCTTTTCAAATGTCTCTCTCAAGCAGTAGTTATAGACTAGAAAGATCCCTTGATATCTTGCATATTGTCTTTGTGGAATACATTGATAGGACCAACGTTCACCTCCGGATTCCATCCAAATCTAAATTGAAGACTAGATTGTTGAGATCTGAGGTTTTTATGAGAACAAACCATATAAGAACATAAGGCTTCAAGCACCAAAATGTTAAAACCATGCTGAGAACGTGTTAAGCCAGCCTTCTCGTTTTAAGGAAGATTTCTTTAGGAAAATTTGCTTCAAAGAAGCTAAAATAGCTCCTCGTGTTAGTAGAATTAAGAACGTATTTTAAAAGTATTTTAAGTCTAGATTTCCGAAAAGTTAATGAAAGCATAAAATAAAAGTTTCCTCTGGGCACAGAGTGTTCTGAAATAGAAAAACACGTAAACCATGCTAGGGAAATCCAAGAAATCTTACCATTAACTTCAATCGTTCGCCTGTCTCCAGTTGTTTTCGCAAAATATAAAAATTTCCAACGATGTGGACTTCATCTTTGTGACAAATCTTGCCATGCACGCTGCTTTTGTCAGTATTGATTTCACCAAGGACAACCAGAGTGTACAAGAAATCGTAGTCTTTCTCCTTCACTTGTGTACTCATCTTGTAATTACAAATGGTATCTTTTTTCTTAAAATGCTTTCACATCAACCATGAATTTGTTGTTTGTTAAAAACCAAACGTTTAAATCTCGTGCGATCCAAGCCAAGATAAACTTCCAAACAGCACAAGGTGAGATAATCGTTACTCCTCGTGATGACAAGTGCAGCTAAAGATTGATGGTTTCCGCCTCACGATATTGGTTTGAGTTTCGAAATGTCTATTACTGGGTCGACAAACTCAACTGTATTTAAACATGAATTTGTTGTTAAAAGTTTTACATTGAAATGAAATCATCAAAAGAAAAAAAAAGAAACTAAGCAAACTTGTTGTCATCAAAACATTATCAAAACATTTTTTTGCAATTTCAGCATTTTTTATATAACAGACTTTCATCCTATCAATGGTGATTTACCTTTAAAATAAATGAACAGTAAAGAAGATTTAAAAAACACACATCGCTATTTGTTCTAGTTTTTTTATTTTTTATTTTGCCATCATTTGATATGTTGATATGACTTCAAGATAAAAACCACACTTTGGTTATTATAGCGTTACAAATTCGGTATTATTAAATTATTTGTAGTATAAATGCCAACAAAGTGCGCAGAGTTTTTCATTTTTTTAACAACAAAATGGGACATGTCTGTACTTTCACTTTTACCATAAAAGGCGAAAAGAATAGGATTGATTTGAAGCCGCACCACTGGGCAGTTTCGCCGCAGAGTTTCGCTGGATTAAAGATGAAACTCTCACCTTTCCATATGAATCAATCTCCTAATTCCTTGTGGTTCGGGAGATCATGGTAATGGGCGTTTAAAAATTGTTCCAGCTCATTTAACAAATAAAAAAATACCCCGCTGGGTTCGAATTAACGCATCGCATTTCGCGATTCGCGATGTGTTTGCATCGTAAATTAGTAAAAAAACGCATCGCCAGCGGGGGGCGAATTAGCTCGTGCGATGCACTTTTGAATCCTTAATTCGATGCCTGCCCCGAAAAGGCTCTGGCATTTAAAGGGTTTTTAATAACAACAAATCTCAAACATATAAACAAGAACTTATTAAATATTCTCTCACCAACCACCTCAAATTCATTTCTTGACAAAAATTCATTTTACACTCAACCAAACCAAGTATTCAAAACATCTCTTGTCAGTATATTTTTGTAATCAATTTCTTTTACTACTACTAAAAAAGAAAATAGAAAATAATCATTTAACAATTGCAAACCTATAATAATTCGAGACTCATAATAGGATAAGTAAAATGCTGAAAATGATAAAGTTACAGAAATTTGAAATTGACAAACTATCGCCAATACTTCTCTGGTATTGATTCAAGTTCAACTTAAAAATGGTAAAAAAAAACAAGAAGCTGCATCACAAAAAAAATGCTTTAAGTTTCAATTTAACTTGATAACATACAAAAAGATTTCTTTTTTAAGATGCCAGCAAATAAACAGTTTGCTTTTTAAAGATTATGAAGTTATATAGTTTGGAGTCATGATATTTACTTTGCGTAACTTGATATAGAGACAGTATATCAAAATTGTTCTTAACTTTAATCTATATTTTCTCAAACTTTCCACCCTACCATTAAATATATACGCCTAAAATGCTTCCCTTGGTCTAAGCTTTTATTAGAAAAATTGTGAGTTTTTCATAGTTTTTGGTTAAGTTTACCACCAAATCTGAGCCTTCTTAAAAAATTGTTCCTATAAAATAAAACGAGTTTATGTAGAGTTTTTCCAAAAAATATCATTGAGAAATGTCACAATAGTGATTGGGGCTAACTGCCGTCAGTACAATTGTTGTTTCTAAAAAACAAAGTAGCTAATAACTAAATTCTTAATAATTTACAACATACATTTTAACAATTCCAAAAAAAACAACAAAGGTTTAGAATAATATATGCAGAAAAAAAATAAAATGATCAACTAAAATTGTATATTACTATAAAAGCAATTGATAAAAGAAAGAGTGATTACATTATAAGTACTGTAAGATCATTCTATAAAATCTACAAAATGAACTATAAAGAATTTACTTTTATGGGCATTTTCATATCATCATCCCAAAATGGAAATTATCTCATCCATATTATATTATAATATCCAAGCATTAATGAAACAAAAAGCCCCTAAAATCTCTCGGAAGTAAGAAAGAGAATTTAGTCAAAATGCATCCCAAAATAATACAACGCCATCGTTAATTAAAAGACACAGAAGAATTATTTATACAATGATTATGAGAATAGCAATGGGCTTTCCCAGAAAAAAAGTCCGTATCCCCCGGACTGTAATGGACTGTTGAAGATATAGAATGTCCAAGGGGGTCCGAAATTTTCAATATCCTAAGATATCCAGGGGGTAAGAATCTGAAGACCAAGGATATCCAGGGGGTGGGGGTTCAAAATTTTTAAACATCCTAGGATATCCAGGGGGTAAGAATTTAAGGACCAAGGATATCCATAGCGGTTCAAGATTTTCGGCACGGATATCCAGGGAGGTTGTTGTTGAGAAAAATCGACATCCTCAACAGTGGGAATATGGAGCCTAATAGTGTGGCCCATTTAAAAGACACAGAAGCATTGATTACACAATAATTATGAAAATGTAGTGTGGAACTATACCTTATAAAAATTGAAATATTAACTAACTCTTTTATACACAATATTGAAATTGCTGTGAAAACTTTTTTCTACCAAAAAATATTATATTTTTGCCAGCTAGTATTAAAAAAATACATTTACATGTTTGTTTGTAAAGTAGTCAAAATTATAACTACACCTTTTTAGTACAAATTTTGACGGTACAAATTATTTTGGTGGATGGCTGAAAATGTTTTTTGAAAGGGAATTTAATTTGGAGGTTGGGCAAACGGTAAATAACCTTAAAGTGGACTAAAAAAAGCAAAAAAAGTTACATTTTAGGGTTTATTCCAAACATTTAATTTGTCGGGATTTAATTTGGTGGTTCCCAAGAAATATAAATTTTATGGGTACTTAATATGGCGTTTTTTTACCTAAGCTGCCAAAACCGCCAAAATTTGTACTAATAAGGTAATAAAAATGTGAAAAATATAAAAGGTTCTATGTTACATGAAGTATTATTATAAATTGCTAAAGTTTGGAGAAATATGAACAAGATAATTATAATACAAAGAACCAAGAAAATATAATATATATTCCTAAAAACTCCCTGCTGTCAATGCAAGAAAGAAAAACCTTTTTTGCTGGTACATCCCTTAAGGCTAGAAATACCAATAAAATACCAAAGGTTCACTATTTTTGGGAGATTTAGCGGTTTTTTAGTTCCCTGCATTCTAGTTCACTTCAAAATTTTATGTTTTGATGAGTTTCAAGTCTAGCAGTTACAACCAAAAAGGAAAATATGTTGTTGCATTAAAACTCACAGGAATTATTGCCAGATAACGTTTTGCTGCTATAGAAAAAGCCAGCAGAAAAGCAAAACCAAAATCATCAACAAGCGCAATTCTTCTTATCACTGTTTGCAGACAAGTCGACAGTCTCAGTTTTGACATGTGGCACTTGGTCCTTGATTTTACTCAACTGAATCTCATGCACATTCTGTATAGTAGAAATAAATGCTGACTCAACATTAGTGGCATCCAAGGCTGAGGTTTCAATGAACATCATTTTGTTTTGCTCAGCAAATTCCTTTGCATCCTCTGTATTTACAGCACGTAGATGTTTCAAATCCGTTTTGTTGCCAACCAGCATTATAACTATATCAGGATCAGAATGTTCTTTCAGCTCATTTAACCACCGCTCGATGTTATTGAATGTTCTTAGTTTAGAAATGTCATAGGTGATCAGAGCACCAACTGCACCACGATAATATGCAGATGTGATGGCTCGATATCTCTCCTGTCCTGCGGTATCCCATACCTGAAAATCAAAACAAGAAAAGTAACTGGTGACAGAAATCCAAACGAAGGATAGGGACACTGATCAAGGCTAATTTTGCGTTACATGAGCTGGATAACTAGATGACTCTCTATAAACATACCCGAAATATGAGGATTTATTAATTGGTTGATGAAACAGTCCTGGCAATTCAGCTTCTTTAACCGCTGCATTTTTTCATGTTATTAAAACTTTCTATCCTTAATTTGTGGCGACAAAATGCTTCATCAACCCTGGCAATTGGCCACATCACAAAGTAAATGCTGCTGCAAAAACTCTCGCAAATTAGCATTTTGTCGCTACAGATTAACACAATCATACCCAAGCTTTGTTTTTTAATTGTCTTCACTTCAATATAAATTAGCTCTTTTAAAGAATATTGAGCACTATCTGGATGAGAAGACTCATATATACCATACCTGAGCTTTTATTGTTTTCCCAGCAACTTTGATGCTTCTTGTGGCAAACTCCACACCAATGGTTGATCTGGATTCCACATCGAATTCATTACGAGTGAATCTTGACAAAAGACATGACTTTCCAACACCAGAATCTCCAGTCAAAACTATCTTATATAAATAATCATATTGATCATTGCCAGAAGATGGTAGATCCATTTGATTTGTTGTGTTATTCTTTTAGTACGAACATGTAAAAATGCACTTATGAGAAGATAAGAAAAATTAACGTATACACTTTCAAAAGTAAAGTTTAATAAAATAAATAACATGTAAATTGAAGCTTTTTGCATGAAAGGAAACCATCCAATTCTGTAATACCGAAGTTATTTGCACCAAAAAATTATTTTAAAAGTCATTTTATTGTCGTAATCATGTTTCTATTGATTCAAGTGCAATGACTTTCAAGTAAAAACTTGTGTTTCAAAGTAGACACCAGTTATTAAAACAAATAAAAGATGTTATTTATCACAATAAAAGCAAAATGAATAAAAAAATTGCAATCTAAGTATTTTTAATAAACCACGTTTATGATAAGAATATGATCAGTTTTTACTTTATCTCTCTGAGCTACAAAATCATCATTCTCCGATTGAATAGAGAAATTATAGAAAGCTAAAAGAGATTGAAACTGAATGCGTTTATTCACAGTTAATTCTTATATGAAAGATGAAAGTACTCATTTAATCCATACCAAGCATAATTTCATATTTCATAACAGTTTGAACTGATGTGTAATTCTTAAGTGACAGAATATCAATGTCAATCGATTTATAGAAAACAAAAGTAATCCAGTTTTTATAAACTTAGTAGTTTAGATTTCCACAAATAACATCCAAGTCAACTAAACACATTTCATGCAATTAAAGAGATATGGTACAAGGCATTCTACAGAGTAAATTATGCCGATTATTATGAGCTACTCTTATCTATTTAATGATAACCAATTTTAGAGAATTAATTCAATATGTTATAAGATATGAACAATTAGTAATAAGAATTAAAAATCGTCAACATATTTGAGATGTCAGGCTACTTTCCTTCTATACTAACTGTAGTATTGGTTTTTAAGAAATTCGTTGCAAAATGTCAAAGTTTGATTGACATTTTCATAAACATAAAGCAAGAGTATTAAAAAGTAAATCATAAGCAACTATATATAATGTCTATTCAAGCATAAGCATAAGAACATTTTTTGCTGGTTAAGATCTACACACCACATTATCAAAATTTTCCTCATCAGGGCTGCCGGGATATTTTTTTTATACAAAATTTGAGTGAATTAAGTTTTATTTT
Organism: Tiaropsis multicirrata; assembly: GCA_032270745.1. Taxonomy (NCBI): domain Eukaryota; kingdom Metazoa; phylum Cnidaria; class Hydrozoa; order Leptothecata; family Tiaropsidae; genus Tiaropsis; species Tiaropsis multicirrata. Next base: position 9,226 of record JAUJPO010067823.1, read on the forward strand.
GACTCTATTCCGAACAATGTTGAAGCCTCAATTCTCTTATTATTGACTTTAAAGCCAACAGAATTGTTTATAAAGGTTTTTAAGCTTATTTTCGAACATTATATCATTCAGGAATAGCAAAAAACACATGATACATTATATCATCATAATAAAAAAACAAAAAAAGCCAACAGGGTACCTAAAAAAAAAGAAATTAACCCGGTCACGGACCAGAAACAACTGATTTTTGAGATGATGGCCTTATTAAAACTGTTGCAATTTTTATGTAGAATTGCCAAATTTGACACTTATAAAATTCATCAGAAAGCAGGTTCTAGCCAGCAGCGTAACAAGGGATGGCACAAATTTGTGTCAGAGAGCATTGTTGTTTTACGATGCATCAATTATCTTTTCACCATTATCATTATCAATAGTTAATAACAATGTCGCAAAATTTGCACTCCTACACACATTTTGCACCATCCCTCTCTATGCTACTGCTAGCTCAGGCTGTTAAGATATAATTATTTTGTTTGAATATCTTGGATGACACATGTACTTTGCTGGAAAACATTCTGTAAAATTGTTGTCAATTCTATAAAATGAAAATTTTGGATCAGAATCACAAAAGAATTTCAACTTTAGAAATCAAAGTAGTTTCTCAGGGTTGACAAAGGCTTGAAGAACAAGGTGTCTAGTTTGGATATTTTTTACTCATAACAATAACCAATATAATAAAAAAAAATTGAACGACATTCTGTATTTTCACCTAATCACTGTGATGCTAAAATGATAAAAATAGATACCAAAAATAAACTATGTGCAGAGGTTGGGTTGGAACTAGTTTAAAATAGTAACTAAAAGTGTTACAAAGTCATGTATATACTAATTTAACACACCTATTAGAGTAGGCTGATTTTTGGAAATACAAAATATTCCCTTCAATAGAAATATTTTTTTTGGAATGATTTAGTACTTCCAAGACCAGTTGGAAAAATAAAGGGGTCTTTTGTGACAATTTTAATGCCTTCACCTTAAAGGAAAAAACTTTTGGAAGTTTGTGATTCTTTGGGAAAATCCTGCAAAAAATGCTGAACATGATGGAGAGGCATAAAAAGTGTTCTACATAATCATGAAAAAAAGATTTTCCAATTCTCACAAAATGATGTAAAATGGGCCATTCGCAAGAGTAAATTACAAAAAATTTTCCAATTTTTTCACCTTGCTCAGTCAGAGAATCCATCCAAAAAAAATACCAAAATTAAAAATAGCGGCAAGCTCATTACGTAGGAGTTTGCAAAAAAACATAAGCGTATTGATTACGATGCAAACACTTACAAATCCCAGTGGTGCCACTATACCATAGTCAAATACACACTGTTGTTGAGTCTATAATAGTTCAAGTCAGATTTAAAAACAAATTTATTCCCGAGATAGAATGCACTCAAACGTTTGGTAATTATGACTTTAACAACTTTTCCGTCATCATGTAACTCCTTCAGACATTTTTTTTCTTTCATGTCACATGTCATTTTTCAGTTCTTTTTTTAAGAACGAAGAAAAAAAGAACATGAAAATTGCGCTGGATAGAATTGTTCAGATATTATTTTTCTACGACTTTTGAAAACTTTAAGTAATTTCACTGATGCAAAAAATCTTTAGAGCAATTTTTAATATATATATACAATTTAATAACTTTATATAACGGAGAGTAGAGACAAAACACCCACCTTTACGGGATTTTAAAGATGATGTAAGTGAAGACAAAAACTTGCCAATATTCCCTGACTGTTGCAACATGTTGCTAGAGTTTCTTTTGTCTAAAGTTTCTTCCTTTAAAAAGTACCTTTTGCTTTATGAAAACTTTCATGCCCAGTATTTCACTTTTTGAGAGACGGAGAGTATGGCAGAGACAAAAACACTAGCTTTTTTGTCAGGACAAAAATTTTTGCCAATATTTCTGACTGTCTACTACACTGTTAGTAGATGGCCCTATCTCCGCCACCCTCTCCCTAATTAGGCCATTCCAGATGATTTCTGGGAAACCCTTCCAGACGACACAAATTTTTGAACATTTTTTTGCGTTGGAAATAAATTCAATATTCCAGAACCCTTCAGAAATTCTGTGGCTTTTTCTAAAACAAAAACTACAGTACCAAAATAATTGGAAATTCCACATTTATTCTTTATTTTTGAATCAAATAATGCCTCATATACAAAATTTCTTCTTTGGCCTTTGAGTTTTGAAAGAAATATGTTTTGCTTCAGAAATTCTGTGTCATCAGTAAATTTAACGCTGAAAGAGATTCAATTGATATTAGCTAGCTGCCAAATAAAAAAGGGGGACAAAATTAGGGAGGAGGTGACAGAGATGGAGATAGCGCCATCTATGGCATCTATCTATATTTTTAAGTATCATAAGGCATATTTCCATTCTCACCACATTTGAACACTGAATAGCAATAAAAAAGAGGGTGAGACAGAATTAGGCAAGGCGCAGGTGCTGCGGCGTCAGACAGGGGTAGTACTGAAATACTGTAAGTAGGCTAAGGTAAATAGAGAGGGTTCGCCCTGATGTGGCCGTCGCCCTTTTGTGACCACTGTAATGGCTTCCTTAAAACTTCCAGTTTTTGGCGTTTTAAATGCAAACCAAGGACTTTTTCTTCATTAAGCAACACTCTTATAATTGCCAATTGTTAATTCACAAAAATATTTCTTGGTGAGAAGAAATTATCTTTAGTAAAAGAAAGGATTTCAATCAACAAGTCCAAATTTTACGTTTAGACCCGCAATAATCGGTGGCTATATATAAGGGCGACGTCAAAGAAAACTCCATAGATTATGCGATAACTTATTGAGTTTATACTACCATAGTCAGTATAAAATACACTGGTCTGGCAATGTATTGATATATCTTTTTGTCAACTTTTTCTTTGTTTAAAAC